>VZRX01002135.1:30580-127960 GCA_013398075.1 Notiomystis cincta
TTTTTTGAGGGGATTGTTTGTTTGTTTGTTTGTTTAATTCTTTGTTTGACTCTGAAGCCAGCTGACATGTCTGAGAAAAACAGGTAAGGGTTGGGGTTTTTTTCCCTGCGTCCATTTTCCCAGGCTGCCACAGAAAGGCCAAATCTCCCCTGTAGGACCATGGGCTGGCATTAGAACAGTCCCTTCAGCAGAGCCAGAGAGCAGCTGATGGCATCAGGGGACACCACCACAGCCAGGTACAAGCTCTGCAGGCACACGCAAGGCCAACACACTCGGGAGGCACTCCTGGAGCTCCTGCAGCTGTCAGCAGCCTCTGAAACCCACAAAAGGAACTAACCCAAGAAATCTGCTACTGTGGAAAGGGCAGATTCCATCAGGCCCTGGGAGAAATAATAAAACCTTTTATCCAATCTCCCCTAATCAGTAAAAACAGGATACTGTGCTACGACAGAAGAAATTTATCAATCACTTTTCAGGAGGTAAAAAGCAAAATCAAGTCACTCCATTGCAGGTAACACAATGCTCGTTCCGAGCTCTTCAGCTGGGAAAAAACTCCTCCCCAGATAGAAAAAAACCACAACAGACAAACTAGATCCTTTTATGTGTCCCTTTAATAAAACACATTTGCATAGTTATCTTACAGCTTTGCTCAAACCCGAAGGTGAACGATTGCCTCATGCTAAGCACAGCCCGCATTCGCGTGTCCGACCCCCCTCGCCCTGCGCGACTCCCGGGCTCGGGAGGGCCGGGAGGGCTGGGGCACCGCGCCCCGGGGCACAGCGGCTTTCCCGGGCACTGCCCTGACCGAGCTCGGCTCGGCCCCGCAGCAGCTCCCGGCGCAGGCCGAGGACTCATTTACAGCGTTCCCAACCCCAGGAGAATACACGCGGATACAACCTGACAGAGCCTCGAGGGGGCAGAAATGTTCAGCGACCACAGGGAGACGTTTCAGTCGTCAGTGTGTAACTTTCTGATGGAGCCTTGTGCCATCTGCTCTCCTGACTGTCCCTTAACCACGTGCAGAAAGGGCTTTGGAGGCCCCCAGCCCTGCCACTGGTCCAGTGCTGGCACAAGACCTCCCTGCATGGATCCAGCTCTGCATCAGGAACTAAGCCTGTGTCAAACCAGGCTTCTGGAGCCTGTTAGTCCATTATGCAAGCCAGAAATAGTGTTTTGGTACCTGTTCTTAGGCATTTACAGCACTGTTTGGTTCACCCCCAGTGGCACCAGGGCCTCCATTCTCTGCTGGCCCACAGGAAACAACATTTAGCAAGTACCACACTGCAGGCAACAGCAAATTTTGCTTTCCATGTTGGTTTCAGTCTTATTTTTTAACCTTGTATGTCTCTGAGCTACCTTTACACTCTCAGCTCCTGCCTGGGAACCATGAGTTCAACAAAGAACTCTATTTTCCACCCTGCCTTTAGCTCCACAGCCAACCTTTCTCTCACCCAAATAAGGGTGATTTTACTTGACTGGCTGGGATGACCAGCTGAACTCAACTCTATGGTCTTTTATCAACAAAGGGGTGAATTGCACACAACCAGAGAAAAAGTAGCATTTTTAAAAGTCTGATTTAAACCTAACTTCCAATAGCCACACTGCTTCATTGGGACAGAATATTATTTTTAAATAATCTTGCTGTAAGTACATCCTTGGCATAACCTTTCCTTTGATGATCTGATGTGTGTATCAAACTCTTTCTGCACCACTGTGCAGGAGAGCAGAGCTCTCAGGCAGCTGTGCTGGAGCTGTGCTAGGCAGACTTCTGCAGTACAGATAAATCCTGAAGGCAGGGACTAAGTCTCTCTCAGTCAGCATTATTAAGGTGTGTTTTTATTATTATTATCATTACACTTAAGAGAATTTAGAGCATACTCAGGTAATACTGAAACATGAAAAGGTGGCTGTGAAAGCACAAAATGCTTCACTTCAATACTCTTCAGTTCAGACTTGGAGGCAGCTGTTCAGTAATTATCAATGCTCATACCTACACAGCAACACAGGGCTGCCTGTGTGAAACTGCCAACAGTTCTGTAATCTCCAAATGTATCAGTAACAAAAAATTAAGAAAATGAGTAGAATGCCAGTTGTTTTTGGAAAATTCCACATAACTGAGTCCTCAAATACCTCAGTGAGGATGTGAAGTTGGTTTTAGTTTTTCAAAGACAATTAGCAGTAATCTGGCATTCAAGGAAAGCTGAGTGAACACTGATTGTCAGTGTGGCTCAAACCCCACAGGTTAACAGTGCCTTTTTGAAATGATCTAATTTAGAAGATCACCTAATTCTTAGACTACAGTAAGTGACTGCTTGATGCCACTGGTGCAGCACAACACATTTCAGCCTGTATTAAACAGGCTTTCCAAGACAGAAATTCAGAGAAGGCAATTCTGGGTGAGTAGTGTATTTTCGTAGAAACACTTAAAATGTGGTTTCAGAAGGAAATCAAGTCATCTGGAATACTCAAAGGATTATCTAGCACATTATTTGCCTACAACATTATTTCATTCTATAACAAAATACTGGTTCAGACAAAATACATCCAGAATAAAAATCCATTTGTAGTTTTCTGTAGGCACATAGCGTAGTCCATATTGCACAGAAGATACATCTCTGAACTAAAGGGCACATATACATTATTTGATCAAAGATATTAAATACATAACATTGGATCTTGGAGAAAGGCTTTTAATTCTCTGCAATTGGATTAACCTTTTCCTGATAGTACCTTCACAACATTCATATATATATATATATATGTCTATATAGTAAACAAGCAGTTTGTTTTGTAAACATTTCTGATTGCATAAGTGACCTTTGCTGTTTCATAACCAAGTTCAGGAAACCAACTAAATTAAATACTGTGTCTACGAGATCTCTCTTGTTTTTATGAGAGCACAGAACTATTTAATCAGAGAAGTAGTCTGGAATCAAATTAATCCTTTTATTTAAAGGGGAGCCAAGGTTACGAGTTCCTCCTTCCCTCCAAACACTATAAAATAAGACATGGGCAGCCCATACTGCACTGTGGGCCAGGACTGTGGGCTCAGGAGCTCAGTTCCACCCTAAACCCAATGCTCTGCCCCCACTCCAGGGGTCTCTCAGTGTCTCTCTCCTGGCAACACCTCTTCAGTGAGGTTGCCTCTGCATTAGGCTGCTGCTCTATTTACCAGGAGGAGCAGCAGCTTTCAGACAGCACTTTAAAAGTCACTGCAGAGCACAGCCAGAGAAACAATTCAGTACCATGAACTATTTAATGAAGAGAAGGGCCAGGGGAAGGGCCTGGTCACACAGAGGCTGTGCAAGTACTGACTGCAGCAGCTAAGCATGTTTGCCCAAACTGAAAGAAAATATCAGATCAATGATCAGAATTTAAAGGAAGGAGGTTGTTTAAGGATAGAACATATTGAGCCAAAACACCCTGAATTCCTGCCATAGTACTACTGTGAAGGAAGAAAAAATTAGAATATCCTCCACTCTGTGCTTAATAGTTCTTTCCCCCATAAAAAGGGTGTTAAAAGGCTGGATGGACTGCACCAGATCTAACCCTTAGGTCTTGTAGCACGTTTGTAATCACAGTGACTCTCAGCAGACAGGTCGGGTTTGTTCCTGGAGGAGCCATGAAGGCTGCCCATTTTCAAAGCTCAATATGCAAGAGATTAAATCAAGTCCATTAGAACAATAATCAATGAACATTTTAATTCTGCAAAATATGTACATTACAACATTAAAAGAACACAAGTGCCCGTTCAAAACAGCTCAGATAAACTGTGCAAATAGTGGGTCTTTGTGTGTCTGCAATCCCACCATGCAAAGGATAGCTTGATATGCATGCTAATGACTACAGTTATCAATCCCAAAGGAAATACTAAAGGAAACAAGAATGAACAGCAGTGAAAGCCACACAAAGACCCACTATCCTTTCTGCTTTTACAAATCAACTGAAACTGTAGATTAGAAGAAAACCCACAAAAACCTAATTTCTTGGTTGGATCTAACGTTCAAACGAAGCAAAAGGATTGTGTCAGACACGTGAGCAGGGCTGGCCACCCTGCCTCCACGCTAGTCAAACTTGGATAGTGGGTCTCTGAGGTGCTTTCACACTGGAAGACAACATTGGGTCCTAAAAAAAACAAAAAAAAAATGAAGGATAAAATGAACATAAATTTGAAGAGTGAAACATATGAATTCTATGGACAAAGACAGAACAACACCAAAAAGATCAGAAAGGAATGATGAACATTCAGCTTTCTGAAAACAGACATCACGAGCTTCCACCCTTGCAGTTTCATATTTATAAACACACAGATTTAAGTACTTGTGACCAGCCATTGCTGACTTTTAAAACCCCTGTAGCTCATTCATTTGAAGGAAAAGTTTCTTCCCAAAGAAAACTTCTGTCATGTAGACTGACAAGGTCAAGCCTTAAGGCGTTTTTTAAAGGCAAAGACAAAATTCCCCGAGATACCAACACAACCAGAACCTCTCCTGAGAAACTTCTGCTGGGACAGTAGAAAATCAGATAAAAACCCTAAGCTTGTAAAGAAAAATCTCATTGGAACTTATATCAGCACATAAAAATGAACCCATTTAATTGTTTGCAACTGAAAGAAATTAAAACTTTGCCTCTAGTCTTATGTGTCCATGGAACAGGATGTACCACATCCCTCAGAATCCAAGGACTACATGGTCTGAAGAGGGACACACCTTGTGGGCAATGCAGAGACCATTCCAGACCCCAGGATTACAACCTGCAAGTGTTATCAAGCCTGACTGACATTCACCAAACAGTTTTAGAAATAAAAGTCACTTTGTCACTATGAAGTAAGGGGTTGATTTCATATTTGTTCTTTGGTAAAAGAAGTAAAATTCTGGAGTTGTTGAGTAAAATCTTAGAATAAATCATTAATTGTCACATGTTAAAATATTAATGTGGAACTGCAACAGGCAACACCTCAAAGCCACTGCTACCATGAACTGTTACTCCACAAAGAGAAGTTGCTTGGCAAGAAATAGAGAACTTCAAAATGTGTTGTCCATACACAGACACAGAAATGCACCAACCACGAGCACAGCAGTTCAGAAGTTGTTTTTTCACTATGAACATCCCTGAAAGTGACTCAGCTTCATCCACCAGACAGTGTGGACAGGAATTATTAAAAATCTTTTGTGCAAGGAAATCAATTTCTGGGAATACAGATCCTTGTTGCAGGCCTTGCCTTATGTCTCCAACATGCCACCTTCAAGTAAGGTTTGGGGAAGACAAAAATGAGGTAGCTCTAGAGATATGACTGCAAACAATAACCTGGAGCTCGGGCCTGAGCACCTCAAGGAGTAACTCTGATGTGTGAGGAACTGCAGGAGGGCTGGGCTGTGGAAAGCAGAGAGAGTGAACAGAAAACACTCACTGCACATAGATAGAGTAGAAAGCAATGGCTCAACATTCAGCTCTGTGAGTCTCATGACACCTTGGATGAACCAAAAGCCTCTCTGCACACTGAGCACAGGTGTGTCCACCTGGCTGAGCTGTCCAGCCCTCAGCAAGAACATCTCTAAGGGATCAACTGATCTCTAACACTAGAAGACATCCAGCAAGTGTGCAGACATAGCTGGAGCAGCTCTCTTCCCTCCTTACACATCCCTCCTGCCTACCCCACATTAAACATCCCTTGGGAAGAATGGGAAGAGAAC
This sequence comes from Notiomystis cincta, assembly GCA_013398075.1. Lineage (NCBI taxonomy): Eukaryota > Metazoa > Chordata > Aves > Passeriformes > Notiomystidae > Notiomystis > Notiomystis cincta. Next base: position 36,274 of record VZRX01002135.1, read on the forward strand.
CTGGTAGATGTTTCCTTGTCAGGTACTGGCAGCACACAAAGACCTGACCCTTGAGCAGTGGTTGAGATTTACCTGAAGGGAGAAATCTCAACTGAAGAAAATAAAAGGATAAGGCTCACACTGGTCTCATGGATAAGATGACAAACTTTAAAAGGTATCTCACTGAAAAAGCCAACAAATAACAAGAGAACAAGTTTCCAAGTGCAAGGCAAATGAAGACTGGCCAAATAACAAACACCAGGCCATTGGGAGGAGCTGTGAAGGGGTAAGTGCATCATGCCTGCCCCCTTACACACGCCTGGGAAGGAACAGGAAGAGAACCTGGCACTAGACAGGTACTGGCAACACACAAGATCTGACCCTGGATGGTTGTCCAAGCACTCAAAGAACAGAAGACTGATTCTTTATTTTAAGTCTGCATTTTGAAGCCTGCTGAGTATCATATTTATTATTTATGATGGCTTTTGTGCCATTAGAAAAAGGACTATTAAAAAGTCATTAAAACAGGAGCAAGTCTAACCACAGGCCCCAGGAGCACGACTCAACTGTCCTGTGTTCTGCAATCACCACGTGTTTAAGAGACAAACACTCAAACCTACAACACCCTGAAGTAATTTTATTTTTCTTTTTGTTTCCCTGCAGGGGTCCTATGCAGGATGTGCAGCTGCACCAAGAGGAGAAGTGATTTTGTTCTGCTCACAAAGCTATGTCAGCAACTTAAGAGAAGGGACATCTCACTGACCCCAGTTCCATCTTTGCTTGGGAAGTTTGCCATCACAGCTACAACTAGTAACTCCCAGAAAAGACTCCAGATACAAAGGTCTTTACATTTGAGGGAAAACCAGAATTTTCCTAAGCCACAAACCTATTTGAGTAAACCAAATCTGCCTGCTCCCTTTTCCAATACCATTATACCTGATCTAGGAAAAACAGTGGAAAAAACTGCTATTATTCAACAGAGGCATTATAATACTCAGATCAGCAGTTCTTTAAAATGCAACAATGCATTTTTGAAACTCTATTCTGTCATATCCCAAAGCTGCTCTGTAGAGGGCCACATCAACACTTCTGTGGGACAATTCCTTAGTGATTTAACACGAATATTCGTGATAGTTTCTGTACTGTGTTTAAACAAGAGCCAAAATATTGTAAGGAGACCCAAGGAAGTGTGGAAGTTCATTTGGGACATATTTAAACATTCCTCTGGTTACAGAAGAGATACAGAGCAGTGGCTTACTGCTCACACAACTCAGCAGCAGCCCAGCTGGAATCTGGGAAATGGTATTTGCACAGCTCTGCACTGGAGCTACTGAGCTGTGCTGGGCTTGTGCAGGCTCTGGGCTTGAGGCAGGAGTTCTCCTTAAGTTTCCAAATGCATGTGTTTTAATATCACAACAGAGTGGCAAAGCCCAGCACAAAACTAGTGTGTAGCTTAGCTTGTTTGAAATACTCAGAGGATTTTAAAAAATGAGAATAAATTCAACATACTCTGTTCACCAGCAGGTGGATTTTGTAGAACTGCTTCACAGAGTAGTTCTTAGACAAAAGTTTAATAGCCAGGTACAGATGACCTGGTGCACATCTGCACATCATTCACCATTGTCAAAAGTCAGTTTGATGTGGATGGAAATACTCATCCCACATCATTGAAATCTGAGGGAAAACTTAATGACTTATCAGCAAACAATGAGAAAAACCTACTCATCATCCAGAAAGTTTCCAATTACAGCGTGGTCTTAGCATGGCTTTTGCTGAAAATCAGTGGTTTATGTGCTCACCTTGCACTTGTGTCACACTCAACCACATAACTTGAAATAACAACACACCTGGTGTGACAAGCTGTGACCTCTATCATTTTTGAAAACTCCAAAGTTTTAATACTCAGCCAGAATCTCAGTCTTATGGCCCATCTGGTGTAGTCTATACTGTTTCTTCAAAAGGGAGATTTGCAGACAAATGAAAGCTTCAAGGACCATTCCAATGATTTAGCTATGTCTAATCAAAGAATGTTAAGTTAAATCTAAATGCATAAGTTTTTGACATCCCAATTGGCCAGGGGCATTAAAAAAAAAAAGGCAGAACAATGTGTTACAAAAATGTGAGCACAGAAGTAATTTAGCTAAAAAGAAAACCTCAAGAATGGTGCACACTCTCTTTTGCCCAGGAACCAGAACAAGCTACCCAGGGAAAATATTTAAACTTTCCAACCCAAGCTGTTACCTTCATTATGAGTTTGGGAATTTTGCTGTAAGAACACAACCATGTGATCAAATCTTAAGTGCAAACTGATCCTACACAGCAGCTATAGGCTAATAAGAGTGAGGCTCAGCCAGGCTTTCAGATGGGTGTCTTTATCCCAAGAGAACTCCAAACAAAGCCTAGAGAAAAACAGCAAGTGAAGGGACAAGGCCTGCCATGTCAAAGGAGCAGCTCTGGCATCATGGTATGTTCCCAAACACACTGGGCTGATGTAGAAGTTGGTTTAATCACAGGATGAAAAGCTGAGGGAGTAAAAATCATGCTAAGTTTCTCTGAGAGAAGGATTTCTCTGGGGAGAGGTGCCCAAAACCAGGATGTGTGTGTAGGGGACACCAGAAATCTTTGCTGTGTTTATGTGCAAAAGGCAGAGAAGGTGTTGACTGCCAGGTGTACAGTGCAGCATTCAGTTCTCAGCTGCTGCTGGTAATTTTCACCTCAACCTCTGCCCTGATACAGATCTTGTTTCTCGGGATTGGATGACAGCTGGAATGCTGGGAGCCAGGACAAGCATATTTAGGACAGGACAGATCATTTGCTAATGCCACAATCTTTTTCCTATCCTTTTTATGGGTATTTTTACTTAACTGGCAAGTGTGTTAAAATTACTACAGCAGACACTTTTCCTTATTTTATGAAATTCAGTCAAGTTCTGTAATTGCAGAGTGCCTCCACTGCTTCCCTGTCCATGTTATTTATCAGCATCTTACTGGGAGGAGAACTCCTACCAAATCCAGTATTTTTAGCTCACCCTACAGCACTCTTGCTATCCCACACTGGCTGGTTGGTAACGTGCTGGTTGTTTGTAGGTTAACTAGAAAAGGGTTTAAAGGAGCTGGTACTATAATAAAATATTTAAAGAAAGAGTATTTGAAGAACCAATCAATTCAGCTGATGCCTGGAACTCCAAATTCCAAACACAAAGAAGAAGAACAGCAATGCACCTTTGAAATGAAGTAACAAAACTAATCAAAAATAGAGGTTGCTTACACTGCTGACTTGGATCGGAATCCGTGGTCATCTTGACATAGTTTGAGGGGAAGAGACCTGTCACACCATTGGTTTCTCCTTGCCACCAGTCAGCATCATCTTTGTTCAGCACATTGATCAGCTGCCCCTTGGAGAAACTGAGCTCGTCCTCGTTGTTCGCCGTGTAATCGTACATGGCTATCACTTGACACACTGGGAAGGACAAAATAGCAGGTGGAGTTATACAGGGTTCAACTGCTTTCTCATTGTTTCACACCACCACAGGAAAGAAACAACCATTTGACAGGCACTTGGCATAAATGCCACAGGATTTTATCTTGATATAGAACTGTTTTCCCATTTCTTTTACTTTTTTTAAATTGATCCAGCCAGTAATTCTTATTTCCACTTTATATACCTGTGAACTTTTATAATGAATGGACTGCATGGCCTTCTAAACACTTTCAAATATAATCAAGTATGTTTCTCTCTTTAACTGGCTGAGAATAGAGTGAGTTTGATTATCTTATTGCAGACACTTGTGGGGAAAATGTGGCAGAGGAAGAGGAAACGTGCAGTAGCTAATCATGGGCTGCTGCTTTAGTCACAAGGAAGTTCTGTCCAGTAAAACCCAGGAAACTGTTGTATAAGCAACTCATAGCTGTGGAGAACAGCATAATTTAAGCATGCAGAAGCAAAAAAGCTCCTTTTCTGTGAAATAACCTCATTTGTACCCAACTATTGAAATGGAAAAACCTAGAAATAACCTGAAAATTTGCTTAGTCTCCCTCTTTGTAAGGAGCACTGCATATAATTCCACGTGGTTTGCCAATGTTTGCTAGTTCTAAGATTTTTGCCAGCACTTGGAAACATGGAGCTTCCAGTTGAGAAGAGTGTGGCTCTTCAGGGCAACCAGCAAAACTAAAAAGCCCAGAAGATGGATGCTGACCCTCACAGATACGTGAACAATTGAAATAGTTACACAAAATATTCTAAATGAAATACAAAGTCTTTTTTTTTTTCACCTGAGGGAGCAGCTGATGTGGTTCTTTCACTGCTTGGACCCAGCAGCTTCACATGGCTGGCAGGGAACCATCCCTTCTGTCTCTTTTTCCCTCTTGCCTGCAAAGGTTTATAATGGTTATTACACAACTGAAAAACTGAATAGTCCATAGATTGGAAAAAAATGCAACAAACATGTCAGAGTTTTGCCCACAAAAGAGAAGTCAGGATTCTAAACAGCTACCAAATGAATCTCAAAAGATAAAAATCTGACTAAAGCATTAAACAGTGCAGCTCAGATAAAGCTGCACCCTTATATGTTCGGCAAACATGTTCACCCCAAATTTTTGTGTGAGATTTCAAAGTACAACTCAATTGTAGGGCTGAAAATTTGTTCTATGAATATTCCACCTATGCATCATATCCAGAGTCTCTAATGAGGTTAAGGGTACTTTTACAGGACATTCTTCTTAAATCTACCTAGGGAAAGGCGAGAAGTGGGAACAGAAACCTTTGCATTAAACAAGCTTCCAACTCCAGCTTCCAAAACCACCTGTTCTTTCATTAGAATAACTTCACAGCTCAGTGTTTCACCAATTAAATCCTAGCCAATTAAGTAACTGTCAACTTGTCTCTTCCTCCTCCCATGCACATGTTAATTGACAGTTTTATTTTATGTGACCAAGAAAATCCACTCTAAAAAAAACCATAAAACCCCCAGCAACCCACAGTTTAAAAAAGTCAACCAACCAATTAACAAACAAAAAACCCCCACCACATAACTTTTTTCCCCTTTGGTTTATACAAGAGGAAAATAACTTTCTGGCCAGCTTTTATATAACTCTATACTTAGTTGTTGTCTTGAATTAAACTCAAGAGCACCTGCTTGGCACTCATGAGGTCACAATTATTTCTCCTTGAATCACTACCTGCAACTCTCCTTGCCACCATCCACTGGCATTTTTCTTTAGAATAAGTATCAGCTGTCCTGGAGCGAGGCTGAGCTGTTCAGTTCCTGATGCAGTGTAGGCAGTAGTAACCTGAGCGATTTCTGGACAGAAAACAGTAATTGCATTTGTTATTTCTTCACTGCAGCAAGAGCTGGAGCCACAGAAATATCCTGGTACACAACTTCCAGCTAAGAACATCAGCCACCATTAAAACACTGCTAGGAACCTAAATGCTCAGACCTAAGAATCAGCCTTAAATGTTAAAAAGTTATCACACACTTACCGGGTTTCTTATTTATTGTTCCAGTTTTGCCAGCATAGCTGGAAGCCTACAAAGACACAACAACAACCACCTTTTAATGTGCAATAAAACCAGTACAGGTTACACTAAAAGCACATGGAGATTTTAACTTTAAACCCATATCTAACAGAACACCATCCTGTACAGAGAGAGAGGCAGTGTGACACTGGCTACAGCTCTGATTTAGCCCTCCAGCTACGAAGGAGCTTCTTGTCTGTCAAGCACATTAACCTCTCTCAACATCACTATCGAAGAGCCGGGTGCCAGGAGAATAAAACTGAGAGAAAATATCAGTGTCAGTTCTCAGAATATGAACTCACATCTGGATCTTTTGGTCTGACATAATTGGAGGGGAAGATTCCAGTTCTGTTATCGATGCTCCCAGTCCACCACTCCCCTTCCTTCTGGGTCACCAGGATCTCCTCACCTTCCGTGAACGTCAAATCGCCGGGCTCAGAGCTCGAGTACGAGTAGAGGGCAACGTACTCTGTGCAAGGAGCACACAGAGAGACACAGAGAGAGAGAGAGCAGCTTCAGATGGGGACAGAGCAACTCCACATGCAGGGAAAGGGATATCAGCATTCACCAGTGGGATCATAACAAGTCTGTGAGCTGACCTGTCCACCTGCTTGACTGTAATCCCATTTACTCTTACAGGTACACAGCTTGGTAATGAAAAAACAGAGGTGCAATTCAAATATCATCAGGGAAGCATGGAGATACACTAGAAATTTTTCTCCAGTAGTATTTGTTTTCTCCACTCCTTACTGATTGTAAGAGAATGATCCACATTTAGGAGATTAAAAATCCTCTCTCATGTCTTTACAGAACAGCATAACACAGCAGAGAACAGAATGAAGAGAACTCTGCTTATGGGTTTTCAGAAATACATTCATGCTTGAGCAAAAGTCTTAAAAACAGAACCTAGGCCTATGCTCAACCTGAATTACTTATGACCTTAAGTTCCTATTTTAGAGCTGTTGTATTAACAGCTGAACATTTGCACTGTCTTTTGGACAAGCACCCAAAGTGCTGCTCAGAAACTCCTCACAAACTGAAGTACATTTACATGTCACTGAGCAGAACCAGACTGTAGCATTAGTTGACGTTTTTCATGCTGTCTTACCCTCTCCTGCTGTGTAACTCTGGGTATTAGGCCTTTTGTTTACAGCTGCATAAATAGCTTCTGGTCTGCAGAAAGAAGGGGAAAAAAAGCTTTGTGTAACTAAGAGGCTGATCAAGAGCAAATCTCTCAATTCACATGAGACTAAGATCACTTTGGTTATATCAGAGCTGGTATTGACTCTGAATTAACTGCAAAGACTTTCCTGACTATCAAACTGTGCCAAGTATTACTGATTTTTAATATATTTATAGCACCCAAGGGCACATCACTTCAAATATCATGTGATAAAAAGAAAGAGATACATTCACAAATTATGTTATTCAAAGGAAGTAAATTAAAGATTTTGACTAAATTCTCTTATTCTAAAGAATTTCTAAGAACAGCTTTCAGCAGAATGCATGAACAGAACAATTCACACAGAATGGTGCAGCCATCCCAGCAGTAACCAGACTTTGGGTTGTTACCTGAACAGTTACCCTGGAGCATTAGAACAGGCATAATGATCTTTTCAAGTGAAGAAAAACACACTACTGCTCTGTGCAGATCTTACAATTAGTTTTGTGTCAGTTAAAAATTGGCACCTTGAGAGGCAGAATGCAACTGCACTGCAAGAGAGGAGACTTGGTAATGAACAAAAAGTCTGGCACTTGATGAATAATCAAACACCACTGATGTTTCACAGCACTCAGCCTGGCAAGATTGTCTATAGCTGCACAGCAGTGAGCCCAACATTACTTGGCTTGCCAGAATGAAATAATAAAAGCCTAAAATGACACAGTGTAAATTCTAAATGGCATTTATGTTCTGCACACTAAAGCACTGCAAGAATTTTGCACTCTAAACCACCTCTTTTTGCAAACTGCTGAATAAAACAGCAACAAAAGTCACACTTACTCCTCTTTCTTGGTTTCACTCCCAGGTAAGAGCTTGACATAGGACTTTGGAAACCAACCCCTTCCGCCGTGTACCTCTCCAAACCACCAGTTCTCCTGCTGCTCCCGGACAGTGATGATGTCATTCTTTGAAAAATTCAAGTGGTTATCTTTTTTTGCAGTCCAAGAGCAAAGTGCTTGTGCTTTTAGGTTCTCTACAGGCTGCCCCTGTAAGACAGAAGTGGTGTTGGTTGACCACATTGCCCCAAACTGCTGCAATTGTTAAAAACAAACACTGGTGTATCTTTAATTGAAGTTTAAGTAACTTCATGCCCAAGTGATGGCTGAATAACTTTGTTTACATCAATGCATGCATGCAACTCAGCTTCTTATTTGTAAGAAATATCTTCTGTGTCTAATTATAGGTGAAAATTATTTTAGAATTATGAAAGATGAGTCTTGTTTCTCAGTGGTCCCTGGAAATAGATGGAATTGTATCAATGCACACTAGTGGAACATTTAGATGAGCTTCTTTATCCTCCAGCCTGTTCAGTGCACCCAGCATTAGCTAAGTTGTGTGGTGTTCTGGCTGTTCTTTAAATGATTTTCATTAATGTGAATCTGAAATACAGCAAGTTCTGCACAAGGTACCTGTCCATGAACAGGTGAAACAGATCCAGGGGACACAGTGCGAGTAAAAGCTGATTTCTGCTGCCAGGCTGTGTTAACATTCAGGCTGGAAAAGGGGATGTTTTGGTAATCAGATTCTTCTGCAGATTTACTTGGTGAAAGTGGTCTGCAAATTGAACACAAGGCATATTTTTCAAATTACAACTTTTATTCAGAAAGTACCTCAAGCACTTTTTAAAAAATCTGCCAAACTGATACTGTATACAATGCAAAGCAGACTATCAAATATTTAAAATTTCCAAGCAAAGACTTTTAAGAAGGTTCTTCAATAAGTTTTCTGCCTTTATATTTTAAAAACAAATATGAAATTATACAGCACATTATGTGCTAGCTAAATTTAGAAAAAGCAATTTAAGCACAAACACAACAAAAACTCACTCTGAAGCAGCTGAGGTAGTAGATAAAGATACTGTAGGAGGAAGTAAGGCTTTCCTAGGAGATAAAGCTTTTTCTCCTTCTGGTATTTTTTCTACATAATTGCACGGAAACCAACCAAAATGTCCTTGAAAACTCCCATAAAGCCATCCAGGCTCTCCCACAGTTTTTTCATCAACCTATGGACAGGAGGAGAAACACAAAGAAAACAGAATTACCAGCATGAAACAAGCAGGGTACCTGGTGTGCCAGCACCTGCTGGCTCTCTGGCCTGAACAGGGGGCAGTGCCCACACCAGGATCAGCACTTTCACTCTGCCCTGCAGAACTGAGCTGATTTTGCCCTGTGATGGTGCAGCTGCACTGGTTTCAGACACAGGTACAGACAGACCTCAGGGACCCTGCAACCCTGCAAAGAGGCCCCAGACAGGCACACGGGGATCATGCAGTGCATCTGAGCCACTCTGTCCTGCCAAAAACCACAGTGCATTGTGCTGGATTCTGCTGAATGTGCAGCCAAGAGGCAGGGGCTGGGGAGCCCAGCAGAGCAGGAAACAACTGCTGCTGCTCTGTACAGATATAATTAACTGAGTCAGCTGACTGCGTCCAGAACACATCCAAAACTTCTGTTATTTACCCTGTGATCAAGTGTAGGGCATCCTTAAACATTCACAGCATTACCGAAGCTTCCATTATGTTGCAAATTAGCCAGTTAGTGAAAATTGGCTAAAAATTAGCAGCCCATCAAATGCTATCAGCTGGTTAGCTTAGCAGGGTTTGGGAGGTAAGAGGAGGAGGAGGTGGCAGCTGTTAGCCTATTTCTGAAATCAGTTATCAGACTTAAACGATACAATTACAGCTGAGAAGGAAGTCAAAGCAAAACCTACTTCTCTTGTTCCCTCTTCCATGGTTCATTGGTATGAAAATGCAAATAAATGCTTTAACATTGTCAAACTGAAAGCTAATTTAGTCAAGTGTTTTAGTATTTTGTACCACATTGCTTTATAAATTCTCCCTTATCACCTACTTGTATCACTTACAGTCTGAATGAGGAGGAACCACACGTAGTTATACATTAGAAACTGTATTACCATGGTTGTAAATCAGTTTTTGCACATTCACCTGCAGGCAAACTTTCAAACAAGTGCTAATAACTAATATACATGAAATAACACAGATTTCAACTGAGATGCCACAAGGCATTTCCAATCTTATGGTCCTGCTGTAAAGTTATAGACAGCAAATTCAGCTGCATTCAGAAAAGTGCCACAATGAATGGACACAGAATAAATCACTCTCAGTGTCTGCCTGAGGGAGGATTGATAAAGGAACAGTCAAAGAATCACAGATCCACAGGATGTTTTGGGTGGAAAGGGACCTTAAAGATCAGCTGGTTCCACCCCCTCTGCCAGGGGCAGGGACACCTTCCACTAGAGCAGGTTGCTCAGACAGGCAGAAATCTCTGTTAAGAATACACTGGAGAACAGTATGAAGATTCAAAAGAACCTTTCTTAACACCTACTTGTTAAATAACTAATTTTATTTTAATTCAAATGCCATTAATTAAAAATTCATGTCCTCTATTTGCTATGCTCCTATTTCAAGCAAACACTCAGAAGCCAACTTGTACATGTACAATGAACTGCAACAACTACATAATTTCTGATCTACTACTTTTAGAAAGTTTATGTTTAACATTCACTGTTCTCATATTTAAAGAGATTCTCAACATATCTAGGATGTGTAAAACTCAGAGAAATATTTTGGCTGAACTAATCCTAATTTCACCTGTTTAAAAAAAATAAAGAAAGCAGCAATCCTATTTAACTTTTGAGTAAACCTTAAAATATATCAATGTAAAGCTTCCTACCCTTAAGACTTCATGCATCTCAAGGCTGGAGAAAAGGGTTAATTTTTGCAAGTTAAATGTGAATGACAAATCTTACCTGAATTATATCTCCAGTATTAAAGCTCATCTCATCGTGGTTCCTTGCCTCAAATGGATACAAAGCTCTGTAATTTACCAAGGCAATGGAACTCCTCAACTCTGCAGCACCAACTGCACTGCCTGGAAGGCAAGAGAACGAGTTACCACTCTGACACAGCTGAGGGACAAGCACTCAGCTGGAGCCCCAGCATTCTAAAGCAGTTGGTAGGAATATCAGTTCTTGCCCCAGACACTGTGCAGGCATCAGAGGAGATCACCAGGGCTGCAGTTTAACACAGCAATCATGGAAATGTAACAGAGACAAACAAAATGCATTGACTTCTGCAGTGAAAAAAATCACAAAAACATAGAATGGGTTGGGCTGGAAGGGACCTTCAAGGTCATCTAGTTCCACCCCCTGCCATGGGGCAGGGACACCTTCCACCAGACATCCTTAAAAATGCCATTGTTATCTTCTCTTTCCTTGCCACACTACTCTGGCTAAGCCACTGCTTTAATAAAGCCTCTTTTAACACCACTATAATGTTCCAAACTGAAAAGATCCCACTGCTGCAACAATGAGTGTTCAGCAGCATGTGTGAGGATTTTATTTAGAAACCTAAAATAGCAAGATATCACGATTTCTATTTTCTTTGCACCTCAATTCTCCAAGTCAGTGACTGATGCTGCTTACAGGGAATGTTTGACAAGGTTTAGTTGAGGTGTGCAAACATCTTTCAGCCTTGTTCTAATCTGGTCCTTACTGAACTCAGTGAGAAAAGTGGCTAATAAAAACTGACAAGAACTAATGAAGGATGAAATCAAATGTGCCTTTAGTGAGAATATTGTTAAAGCACTGTTTTTTTAAGTCCCACAGCTAGAGTTAGGTCTAGTCATTAAGTTCTTTGTTTTTTTCATCTGAGGCACTGAGTAATGCAGAAATAAACTACATTTCACTGTTAATAAATCACTTTTCTGAACGTTACCTGCCCATCCCTCATCAATGAGCAAACCTCCTCCATATTAGCATTCTATTTTAATGAAAGAAAGTGCAAGCCTTAGGAAAAACCTAAAATATTATTGTTTCCAGCAACTGCTACCAGTTGACCATGATCACTGGAAGATTTGTCATCAGTCATAGGTGCTGAAAACTGACAGAAGTAACTTAATAGGATCATTTGTAACTGATAAAAGGCATGAAACATTGCTGATTTGGGGTTTTTTTAACTGTATCTCAGGCAATAAGTCTGCCATAGCTTCACATCAATAACAGTACACTTGAAGAGTGAAATAACACTCAGGGAAGTAGAAGTCCCAAAATCTAACAGACTGAGATTACCTTCATTTTTCCAGGGTGGCTTAAGACTTTTCCCCTCTGTTGGTTTCAACAGATCTGCAAACTTTTCATTTATGTTTATTTTAGGAGTGTGTTTCTCCATCTCTTGAGAGTTAGTTGCTTCTTTTATCTTTTTTATCTCCTCGTTCTGCTTGCGCCTCTCCTCAGCTTCTTTTGCTATTTGTTCTTGCTTTCTTTTATCTTCTTCCAGTTGCCTCTGCCTTTGTTGTTCCACCTCCCTCAAGATCGAGGCTTGTCTATTTTTCTCCTCCTCTGCAAGAAGCTGTTGTTTGTTTTCCCTTTCTCTCATCATGGCAGCTGCTTCTTCAGCTTTCAGCTTTTCTTGGACCTTTTCCTGCATTCGTTCTTCCTCCAGTCGCTTCTTTTTCTCTTCCTCTTCCCTGCGGATATTTTCCTGCCATCGGTTCTCCTTCTCCCGTTTTGCTTTCCTGGAAGAAAGGAATGAGAGAGGTAAGAGGACATTGATACAAAAATGAATGAGATTATGTTCCTACAGTAATCAGTGACACTTGTCAGCAAATCTGAGTTTATGAGAGTGATCACTCTGCTCTCAGGGTCATCAGCTCTGCCACAGACCATGGCTTAACAAAGGTGCCAGTGTACTCCACAGAAAAATAACAAATGGTTAAATTCCTGACTTTTAATCCATCACCTGTGCAGTGCCTTCAGGAACACTTCTGCCCACCTGCATCCTGATGAGCAAGAACTGATCTGATAATTGAACCAAGCTGGATTTAAGCTCTCCAGCAGGGCGGTATCCAAACCTCCTGACTGGAAACAATGATTTCCAAAGAGATTAATTTCACTCAGGTACACAGATTAAAATAGCCTCTGCATACTGATCTTGGCAGCTCGGTATTTTTGCCTTCAGCAGTTGTAATCTATCCAATGTGCTCATCCCTGCCAGGACCACACTGCAGCAGAGAGGATCTGGAAACCTGACTGTGTTCTCCAAAATTATTCAGATGTTATCCTGTGCCTCAGCTGTCTAAAGAAGTTAATATCCAATTCAACACAGTATTTTAGCTGCCAAGACCTTTCTGCTGAAGAGAGAGGACCCTAACCCTTTGGGCCATTACAGGAGACCTTTTCATGCATTCCCTGTGGGACATCCACTCCTCTGATGGGTGTTCCACAGTTTCCAAGCACATGGCAGGATCTGGCAGGAGCTGTGCAGTGATGCTACCACTCCATCACACAGCTGTGTCCAACCAAGAAATGAACAAGCTATCACCACACATATGGCACATGGTTCTCTTAAACAGACTGTCACAAATGTTATGAAACTTCATCACATGCAGAAAAACACGGTCATGAGCAAAGCCCATGAGTCACCCACACTACAAGGTCACTAGCTCTGTTTCTTTAGTCACATCAAGTACAAACCACTGAAAATGTCAAATTCAAACCCTCTTACATGAGTAGTAGTCTACATAAAATGCTTCCTCTAAAGCAACCAATAGGATGTATTTTACATTAAAAAAAAATATATCTTAAAAGTCATCACAGCATTACTTTAAGAACTGCAGCACTGATACCCCCAGCCATGGTTACCTTGCAGCCTCATCTTCCAGTCGCTTCTTCTGTGCCAGTTCAGCTCTTCTTTTTTGTACCTCTCTTATTTTGTCCTGTTTGATCCTGTGGAGCTGCTCCAAGGCTAATTGCTGTGTGCTGTAACTTTCCCTCAGGTCCTAGGGAGGGAACAATGGAATACATCAAGGGGAACAAAACCAATCTTTGAGAAAAGCATCCAGGCATTTAATGCTTTTTGAATCAAGTTTTAATACAAATGGCCTAAGTAATATTAAGTTATTAATAGTCCTTGGAGGTCACTGCAAAGAAAGTCAAATCAATGGAAGTACAAAAGGAGATGGCAGGTTTGCAAAGCCAGTGGTGTAATTTGGGCTTTCAAAGAGCCCTTCCAGTCCTATGCCTGCTGGAAATGCCAAATACGACAGAGGAGAGGGGAAGAGACAAAACTCAGTGTTCAAACCCAACTTTCCTGAGGGCACTGAAGGCAGTGAACTGTATTTTAAGTAACTACAAGGAGGCAGATTTCAGCTGAAAACCAACACTGTACCATAACCTAAGAATGCATCTGCAGCAGGGTGCTCACCCTTGATGCCTCCTGAGTGATCAATCCCATGTTTAAATCAGAAAAAATTTCCAAAAATACCCAGCAGGTTTACACTGGGGGAAGCCACAGCTTAAAGACACTAATTCTGAGTGGAGTTTCCCTGTACTTGTGAACTTCTCAATTTTAGTCTTTTCCTTTTTGAACACATCCTTCAATTCCTACTCCACCTCCCTCTGATAATAACCTTTTTTTCCGCAGCAAAAAATCAGCATGAACCTTTAGGGTAAATAAACTTACAGACTGAAAAAAAAATCAACAATAATAGAATTACTTTAGATTGTACTTCACTGTGTTGCAAAACATCCCTAAGATACTTCAATCTCTTTTCCTAGGAATTCTGCTGATATACATTGAGCAATGCAACAGGTAAAACCCTGACTTTTTGTGTCTGATCTCATAAATACAAATAAAGCAATTAAGAATGAATCATTCCCATTAGAAAATGCACTTCTACCAATAATCATGTTGCCTAAGAAATATGGTGCAATTTATATGACAGAGGCAAGATAACCAGATTGCTGTGTCACTGCAAGTCTCTGTAGCAACAAACTAAATCAAGCAATTGCCTACAATTTTTTCTCAAATATATTCAGCTGGGAATATTTTTCCATGTTTTGCACAGAATTTCAGGAGCACTATGGAAGCAAACTTATATTAGAAAAACTCTCATACATTTAAGGACAGAAAAACCCTCATGCAAAGCAAAATGGAAAGCTCAGTTAGGAAATTCTGATTTTTTTTCACCTCATAAATTATTCTAGAAGTATTTCTGACCTCAGCAGACAAAAGCAGTGTTGGGGAAAGACAAGAAGTAGGTTTTAGTACTGGGTTAATCTGGAGGTTTGACAGCATATTCTGCACCCTGATGCTACTTCTAGACTTTCAAACTTGGACAAGAACTCATATGCCTGACTCACAGCTTAGGATGCCTGGATACAGGTACAGAGCAACAGGTGGAAAAGTGGGAGAAGACACTGTTTCCATCTGAGACTACTTTTTTGGTTAATGTTACCTTAACTAACAAGGAAAATGTTTGGGTGAAACAACTTAGAGAACAGTCCATTAAGAAATGAAAAGTCAGTATTTTGCTCTCAGTATTCTGCAGTTTGGATTTCTAAGCGGGTAAGAAAACATGAAGTCTTTAAGAGGCTTAGCAGAAAGGAAAACAGCCTATTGATTTTGTTTTGGGAAAATGTATTTAATAAAAGTTGTACATCCAAACAGAAAGGGTAAGCAGAGAAAAATTGCGAAATAATTAAAAACCAAAAAAGCCAAAGATTAGAAAATAACCTTAAGTAAGAGGAAGAGGTTGTTGAGACAGCTTAGCAGAGACAAAAGGCACTGAAGAACAGAATCATCCATATTCTCACACTGTAAGATAAGGTAGATAAAAAGCCAATTAATCTTTGCATTGTATTTTGAAAAACATATTTTAGGGAAGACTGAATTGTGGATGCAGCCACTGAACACAGCAAGCCATGCAATAAATAAATAACTGAAAATGCCCATTGCATGAAGCCACTTTTAAAAAGAAAATAAATTCCTTACATGTGTACAGATTTTTGTGGCTCTTTTTTTTAATTGGAGAGTGCAGAGCCCTCGTGCTGGCCCCACACTGATCCATTACTTAAGGAAAAAGTTCCCATCAGTGCCACTTGGAGTAAGGTGGCAAACAAAGTTAAATGGAAGTGTGCTGCTCTGTGAGAGCTGCCTGAGTCTTTGGGCAAGCCAAGAGTTGCCTCAGAAACAAAAATTCAGAGCCAGTGGTCAACAACTCTTAGCTTACAACAAATTAAAGAATATCAACAAATAACTGGCCTACACTTACTTTTAGGATCATACCCAAATCTGCTACCAGACCTTGCACAGTGTACTGTGAAACAAGGTAGGTCTATCAATAAAAGTCAAGTGTTCAGTACACAACTCAAAAATAGCAGCAAATATGACCTCATACTGTAAGAACAGAATGTGCAAGGGCCTGAAAAACTTTAATTCTAAATCGAAATGAGTTCTAGAAGGCAAAAGGTGAGTGAGTAATAGTTGAGTCATGCAAAGCAATAGTTAGAAAGAGACTCATATTTTAGTACATTAGCAATAGGTTTAAGTGCATTTTTATTGTATTATTTACTCCAAGACTTTCAATAACCCTTATCTGACACTGAAGTTGGGGAATACTTTTTGGAAGTCTGGTGGAAGTGGCATCAATATTTGTGATTGGATAAAGAAATAAAATACAGTGCTTACAGGTGTAGGATATTTAGATAATGCAAGTACCTTAAGCTGACTGTTAAATTCATCCATTTCAGCAAGTTTAGAAGCAGTTTCCTTCTCAAGGGCATCAAGTTGTTCCTTAAGTCTTTGGCATAATTCTTCCTTTTCTTGGGACTTCTTGTGCATTGAACTGACTCCTGTACCTGCATAAGGTAAGAGAAGGAATTTTACAAGTATTTCTGGTTTTTTTTTTTATTATTTTTTTCCCAAATTTTAATCACTGTTTATTATTTTCCTGTTATAGACCAAATCCAAACCTCCTTTCTCACAAAAATGTCTTGATTTACCTTTCTATTCATATACAGAACAAGGAAGAAATGTCCCCAACACTGAGCTGAGGCACACAGGCATTCCATGTAATACATACAGAGTAATTTGCAAGTCGTTGGGTTTTTTTTATATCAGACCAATTCATACCAAGCTTCTCTAGATAGAGATTTCCAGTGTAATTTGAAGTAAAGATCAATGCAAACTTTACATAAATGAATTCTCTTGAGTTTACACTACAGAAAAAGGACAAACTAATAAAATCTGTGAGGTACATAGTCTGTATAAATAAAATTTTAAGCAAAATCTGTGCTTTCTTTCTAAAATGTGTTTGTTTGCCCCTTATTTGGAACATGAAGGAGATAATGGAATGCAGATGACACAATGGCACTAACTGGAAAGATGTAGAAGTGAAGGTGTTATTAACACCTCTGTACCCTTCAGCCCTGATTACAAGGGATGAAAAATCAGCAAGGCAATCAAGAACAGAACTCAGGTGCAGGCACTTACTCTGAGAGTTTTCAAGGTGAGCATTTTTTATCCTTTCATTTAACAACTGCTTTTCAGGAACCAAATAGATTAGTTTATTCTGATAATCCTGTAGATGTTGAAGAGAACACAATAAATTTTAAATATTGTTTGTGAATCAGTAAGTAAAACTGGGTGAATTTTCAAACATAATTTCAGCTCATTAATGAACCAGGGATGCAAGTTATCATAAATAACTGGTTACTACATAAATAGATAAAGAAAAAAATTACTTCTATACTCTTAATAGAAATAATATTACAATTGAAAGCTTTTGACCCCAAACCATTAACACAGCTGGAAAAATATTTAACTAACATGCTGAAAGTGTAAATATTATCACGAGATCATTTAAGGTGATTGCTCCAAGCCTAACATAAAACAGTAACAACATAAGAAGAAGCTTCCCTGACAAGCAGAAGCATCACATAAAAACACAGCAGAGGATAATTTATGGTAGTCAACTGATTAGAAATAATTCATGTCTTGTTACTCAAATAGAGAAAAAAAAAGTTAAAAGAGCAGCAAGGTAATTCAACCTAAACATCAACTTGGTCTGAACATTCCTCATAAAAATCTGAGTCTGGAGCCATAAAAGAATTCAAAATTCAAGAGAAGTCTCTATCATCAGTCCACAAAAGAATAGCTGAGGTTTTCACAACTGTTATTTAACTCTCAGCTCATTTTAGTACCTACAAGCATTTGTTTAACACCACACACAAAAGTAGAAGCCTCTGCAGTGCTGAGTCTTGCCTATTTCCTCTCTCCACTGCAATCCAACTGATTCCATATTCCTCCCTATGGGGATGCATTATCAACAGCACTGGGGAAACAGAATATGGTAAAGAAAAGCCTTAATCTTAATGAAGTTACACACCTCAAGCTGTTGCTGTAGTTGCTTGACTTCCATGATTCCTTGGTCATATTTCCTATCCAAAGCCTCCAGCTCAGTTTTTCGCATTTGCTTTTTGCTGCGAATATCCTGCAGCCTGCCTGAGATCTGCTGATGTTTGTCAGTCTGCAAAGAAAGCAGAGAGAGATTACACCACATATGGCAGAAATCCCTTTGCTAAACCTGTGGGCAGGTTAGTTCTCAACCAGTCCTCTAAAACAACCCAAAATACCTGCTTTAGATTCGTCATCCAAAACAGAGTGGAACTCCTAGTCGGCCATTAATGCAGGTATTAATATTTGTATAATTTAAAATACTGTATTTCAGCATGTGTGGTGAAATTCCTGTCTTACCAGGGCTTCTAATTCAAGATTAAGGCTCTTCTTTTTAGAGGTCAACTTGACAATTTCTTCTTGTTCCCTGTTACGCTGATTAAGAAGTTCTTGGCGACGGATTCTCTCCCATTCCAGTCGTCGCTGGCGCTCGAGCTCCTGCTTTGCTGCCTGAGGAAAAGTTACATTACCTTAAATTACAGTGGAGATGCAGAACTCAGAGACCATGATTTAGTATAATGTGCTCTATTTCTGAACAGCACAACAGCAATACAACATAATGTCTTCTCTAAAGTGCTCTTACTTCAGCATCAAAGAATGCTTGTGCCACACTCCTGACTCTGGATGAAAAAACTTCATAATTCAGAAAGCCTCTGCAGCTTGGAACACTGCCCATAAACCAGCACACTGACAGATACTGCTCATAACCTCCTTTGAGTATTTCACAGAACCACATAAAATATGGAAGTGTGATGCATGCACTGAGACACCAAGTAGAGGCAAATTTGTCTGGAGTTGAGCTGTTAAAATGTTATCAATTATGAATTCAGTAGAGTCTTGTTTGGAATACAAATCTTTGCAAAAACGCAAGAAACAGGCCCAAGAAATCTCATCTGTCCTACAAAGTATCTGAAAATCTTTAACCTATACCAACATTTATAACAGACACAAATGATGCTGTCTCTCTGAGACAAGCTGACAGAACCAAAGCCAGCTCTCAAACCCTGGATGCTGTTTGCACATACACATTCCTCAGAGCATTAAAAAATAAAGTGAAGAAAACAACCTCCCGCCTTTCTATTTCTTTCCTCCTTTCTTCTTCCCTTTGTCTGTCCAGCTCTCGTTGTCTCTCCAGCTGCCTTTCCATTTCCAGTTGCCTCTTCCGCTCCTGTTCCTGGCGTTCCCTCTCCCTTCGCTCCTGTTCTTCCCGCTCCTTCTGAGCCTTTCTTTCAGCCTCTCTCTGCTGCTGCTCCAGCAGGACCTGTCGGCGTTTTTCGAGCTCCATATTTCCCCTCTCGTAGTTGGCTTTCCTTTTGTCCTCAAATGTCACTAAAATAAGGAAAGGTCGTTATTTCTGCCCTGTGCAAAACACTGCTCTCAAACAAGAACCTCAGCTATGCCACTAAAGATAGATACTTCTTGGCAAGCTCAGGTTCTTCAGTCATGGATGATGTAAGCATCTTCCATTTGTTAAAGTATTATTTTTCTGTTCAAAAATACCTCTAAATTTTCCTAAGTATATTCCAACTGAGGAAAAAAAAATAATAAAAGAAGAAAAAGTTCCACAAAAAATGACCACAAAAATGACTTGAATGTTACAGGAAAGCCTCTCACTCTAAAGAATGAAAGAGTAAAGAATGCTAGAAGAAAACATAAAAGAACAGCTTTTATAAGCTAGGAGAAGACTGTCTGCTCCTTAAAAGGTTTTCCCATGTGCAGGTATCATTACACATGGATAAAGAGCTTAGTTTTTAAGGGTGTTCCCTGCAGGAGTACCTGGAGTTAAAACTATCACACACTAAAACAGGATCAAGCTCAATTACCACACACAAGGATAAAAAGAGACACAAAGGAATGGTTTAGGCCCCCAGCAACCACCTTTCCAAAAAGAGAGGCAAGTCCTTTCCTGCAGTGTCCCTGTAATGTTGTCAGTAACAGAATTTATGTTATGTTCAAATTGCTTCCAGTTTTCAGAGAACTGAGCCACATTGGACCCCCTCTGCTTTCAGAATGGCCAGTAATGCCAGGAACTTTCAACTGAAAAAAAATTTGCAGTAGTACCACAGTGCTGGCCATGAAGGGTTTATTTTCCAGAATACATTATTAATCAGCACACTTTTCCTTTCCTACAGCTAAAAATAGTCCCTGTCCCTGCCTTCTCAATTCTATTAGATGTAACAGCCTGACTACATCCATTTAACAACCTCCTACCACCCAAGTTAAAAGGGATCTAGCTCCTGAAATGAAGCTCTCCATGGATTTGATTATTTCTTCCACTTTCTAAATGTTTTAGTGCTCTTCAGAACAGCCCCATACCTTAAGAACATGAACCCTATAAATTACCTGGCAGTTTTTTCTGGGGCTCCTCCTCTCGCATAGGTTGGTAAGATGGCAGAGTTCCATTTATATTTTCAGTGTATTTTCCACTCCTGGAGGGAAAAAAACCCATCCCATCATTGTTAGAGAAATAGCACAGTTGTGTTAAATATATTACATTTCACTGTCCTCAGGGATTACCTGAAAGATGGTGGCACCAGCTCGAGGGGCAGGGTCAGGGGCAGTGGCTGCCCAGCTTTGGCCATGTCTGTGAGGTGCATGGCCAACACAAACTCATCAGCCTTCAGCTGCCCATCTCCATCTATATCAGCCAGGGACCTGCAGGGGTTCAACAGCAGCACCCATTAGAACCAAACATCTCACTCACAAATTACAGCTGAAACAAAGAACTGTGGAAGAATAATTTTTAAAACTGGCATTTCCTGTAAATGTTATGGTAAAAATACTTACAGTTAGTAACATAAATAACTCAGGAAGGGAGATATTATTTTGTTTAATCATGTACTGTTATTCAGATCACAGTATCATGGAATGGTCTGGGTTGGAAGGGACCTTAAACATCATCCAGTTACAACCCCCCTGCCGTGGGCAGGGACACTTCCCACTATCCCAGGCTGCTCTGAGCTCCATCCAACCTGGTCTTGGACACTTCCAGGGATGGGGCAGCCACAGCTTCTCTGGGCAACCTGTGCCAGTGCCTTACCACCCTCACAGGAAAGAATTTCTTCCTAATATCCAATCTAAACCTGCTCTCTTTCAGTTTGAAGCCATTCCCCTTTGTCCTGTCTCTACAGGCCCTTGGTAAATAGTCTCTCTCCACCTTTCTTGTAGGCTCCTTTCAGGTGAAGCTTTCTTTTCAGCTTCACTGAAACCCTCTTCTCCAGCCTGAACAATTCCAGTTCTCTTACATTTCCATAAAATACTGAAAAATGGACAGAAAATGATAAGAGGTATCTCTTTCTTTATTGCATCACAAACAGAAGAATTGGAAAGTGAATCCAGGACTGTTCTTAACCAGCTCAAAAAGCTAGAAGCCACTTTTTCATTTTTTTTTTTTTTAAGTCAAAGAAAACATTACATAAAATGACATCAAATTCTACAAGAGGAAGCTTTGCATAGAATTCTTGTTTCCCCTTGTGTCTCCTTGACAGTGCAGGGAAGACATGAGCTGGCCCAGAGTACCTCACAGTGGGTAGGAGCAGGATCACCTACCCTCTTCTAAGGAGATCATATTAGCCTACAAAATGTTTCCCACTAACTGGGGGGCTGGTGGGGTGTGTGTGTTTGTGTGAAACCAGTGAAATGCAGGAAAGCAGGGGCCTCTCTCCAAGAACTATCTGTAGAGACAGAACTGCTGAAATGTGTCCTTAGACTGCAGGTAAGCAAAATGCTGGATAAAATAACAGTTCATTAAATAAGCAGCTAAAAAAGCCCTATGAAAACCAAAAAGGAAACAACAAAACAAACAAAAAAAACCATCACACACACACACACCACAGTGAAAAACAAAAGCAGGAGATGATGATATTTTGTTATGTTCACATACCTCCACTATTCCCACGTTATTTCAGTAATTACCATTAACAAGCACCCAGTAGAAATACTGGTAATTTCTTAGGGCAACACTGAAATGTGGGCTGTTATTTCTCCCTACAGAGGTACCCAGAGCTCCTTGAACTGGCCACTGATACCTTCAGGATACACACCCAGAAAGAGCCACTGCACACCTGATTTATTCCCCCAGACTCTGGGGAGGAGCAATACAACCCAGACTCCACGTTTATCTTCACAGCATGAAACCAAACAAGCTGAGCTTTGCTGCTGCTAAAGACACAAGTGACTGTCCTGGGACAGAGGAAGCAGAAAAGGAACTCAAGAGGAGATGCAAAGCTGTTGTGAACTCTGCTGGGCCACTAAATTTCATGTATAACATCTGAGTTCTGTCTGAAGGTGTGACCTAAACCACCATGTCGAGCAGGGCAGATCATTCAGGCCTTCAGACAACTCTCACCACTTTCATCAGCACAATAAAGGCAAGTCTTAACAAATGTGTAATATGCAGATATCTTTATGGAAACTGCAGTAAAACTCAAAAAAGCTGAAGGGTTAATTAATTTTTAATCTTCCTACACACTTGAAAACTAACAACCTAGATTTCAGAATCCTGCTTTTGAAAGGAACAAGCCTTGGCTCAGCTCAGTGAGAGCATCCCTGGATCAGAAACTGAAGTTAGCATCTCTTCTATATAATGAGTTTAACAAACACACACAAAGTGGAAAACTGTATTATCTCAAGGTGTCTTTTAGGAATGTAACTAGTGAACAAACTAAGTTTAGCTAGAAGCACAGTTTCTGATTTTAGATCTGTGGTGTCTCTTTATAATTTCTTATTTAATAAGGTACATCTCCAAACACCATAAAGACATTGAATCAGTAATAAACTCACCAAATAGTAGCCAGCTGAGTCTGGGAAAGATTTGATTGCAGAAGGGCATTCCTTGCTTGAAATCCTTAGTTAAAGTGTAGAAGATTTTTATTAAAATAAACATTTCATTCAAAGATTCACAAGGCAAAAAATGGGTCACAAACTGGGGCATGTTTATTTTTAATATTAATCTAATCCATTTTCATCAGTTGCTTTTACTTCCAGGCTTAACAACAGGCATTACAACCTGAACACAGTGAAGATATAAGTATTGTACCTTTTCCCACTCAGCACCCAACAGAAAAGCTGACAAGAAAAATAGGTATTTATGGTAATCCTCACAGCTGACTGTTTGCCTAAACCTTGAACTATCACCTGGAGAGCTTTCCTTGGCAGCAAAGAACCAGATACATTTCTAGGCAGGTTGAGGAAACCTTCAATCCAAAATTGACTGGACAAGATAAAAAGCACTGAGTCCCTTTCTTGAAAGAAAGAACTGTCCTCCTTTTTTGCAGGCAAGGGAACTGAGGCAGAGGGCTTATTCAAAATGGGAAATCTAACTAAGACACACATGCTGACTTTACACCTACTGACTGCTTGGCCAGCACTCTCTACTCACTGCATTCACTGAGGAACCCCATTTTATTAGAACTTCTGTAAAACTCTCCTCTTGCATTAACTTTGTATGAAGTCTTTTGAAGCCACCATAATGCTGTGGCCCAGGACAGACGCCCCTGGAAATCAGCAAGGACTCTCTTAAATTGCTTTGGAAAAGTTCCAAGCAATGGCTGCAGTTCTGCAGTGTCTTTCCCAAGCTGCTTTCTTCCAAAGATAAAGCCCAAGTATCTGAGCATTAACTAATACAGAAGCACATGGCACAAAAATGAGGGTGAATGTCCCCCATTTTCACAAGAAAGAGTCTCAGTCCAAAGAGTGATGCTTGAAAAAACATGTGCTGACTTTACAGAGCTGAACTCCACAGCCTTGTGGTTCTCAGGCTCCTCTGGTGAGATCCCACCACTGCCAGGCTTCTCCTCTTGCCTGCAACAGCTGCTGTAGCTTCCCCAGAGTATTTGGCTCCTCCAGGTCTAACACAAACCCCAAATCAATGAACTGATGGTCATTTCCATTTCTTGACTGGCTGAAACCCACTCTCTTCTGCACAGGTCTGAACACCAACACTTCAGCTTTTATTTCACACACAAGTAAAATCCCAAGATGGGATTCCATCCCTCAGCCTGTGCTGTTCAGAGGCAGGAAACACTCTGATTTTCCCAGTCCATATCCAACATCATACTCACCTGATAAATATCCACTCATACTTTTATCAAGACTGTTAAATTTCTGTCTGTATTTTAATCTGGAGGCCTGAGGAACTGCCCAGTCAGAGGATGTAATCTTTGGTGAATTCCCAGCTAGTGATGCACTAGAGGAAGAATTTGAACTGCAATATAATTTCAAAACAAAACAGAACAGAAACAAAGCAAAAAACCAAACCAAACCAACCAACCAAATATTAAAAGAAAACCAAAAGAGAAAAAGAGATAAAGAAACAACTCTAAATCACTTGGCTCAATAAAGAGGCATTGGAACAGAAGATATGTAGCATCTTCCATTAACATGAAACAACTTCCACAAAGTTTACCTCTGTTAACTTGCTATAAATAATTTCATCATAAATATGGAATTTTACAGTAAAAGTAGGGACATATCTCTAAGGAAATGACATGTTGGATTGAAAATCCTGTTCCTTTGGTATCACAGGCACTTATGCACATTCTACCACTGCAAATAACAGTACAGGAAACCACAGGAAAACACCTCAACTTTCTTAAGAGTGTTGGGTCATTGTTTAAGTAACTTCAAGAGGCATTTAAATGAAGAACCATGGGAATAAAAATGTATCTGAAGAACTCATAACCAAAAGCAGCTTCTAAAGCTGTTTTAGCCACCATATTCCAGCTCTACCTCTTCTTTCTGTAAGTGACAATGACAGGCTGAGTGGAACTTTTCCAACTCAGTCAGTTTCTGCTGATGGAGGGTTTAGATGTACCCATAAAACTGCCACCTAAACTCCCAGCATTTTCAGTGTCCCACCTCTGAAAATCAGACAAACTCAGATGAGTCCAGCCTGCCTTGTTTAAGGTAATCCCCTGCTCTGTCAAGTAAAAAAAACATTTCAAGTGCTATCCAAGGCAATAGAGAATGCTGATAGAAACAAAGCCTCTCCAGCACAATGCTGGATTGACATCCCCAGCAGGGAATGAGACAACATGATGGTGAAAATGCTGCCAGCAATAACACTGGAGAAGGGCTCCTTTGTAAAGCTACAGCAGCAGCAAAAGAAAGCTTTCCAATTATAAAAAAAAACCCAAACCAACCAAAAAAAAAGGTGATTCCAAGCACATGCCATGCCTACAGTCACCTTACAGGACATCTGCTGATGTGTGAAGAGCCCAGATCAACACCCCACATGCCCTGAACAGGCAGCAGAGGGGTGCAAGAGCCTCTGAGTCACTTATGGAACTGAGCTGGGGCAGAGGGCCCCTCAGGACCATCTTTTGGGAGACACTCCTGAATGCCCAGTTGGATGCCCAAAGCCCAGTCCCTCACTTTAGTCTAGGGCAAAGCTCTAAAATCAGTGAACCAGAGCAGCTGATGATAAAGATTCATAATCTTCTATTATTCATAAAACAAATTCACACATAAATATTGATAACTAATCCTATTCTTACAGACTTGCTGATTACATGATGCCCTCTATAATGAATGAGCACATAATGCATAAATATTGCTTTTATAGCCACTTAGTAAGGTTTGTTTCTATTTACTAATGAGGTACATTCCCTTCTTTTTGGCACTGCTTATCTGACCTCCTCACCTACTTGTCAGATATTTTGTCAGATTTACTGAAAATGTTATTCATTGTGCATATCAAAAAAACCTATTTTCAGACTTAGTAAGTCATATCAGATAGACTAATTTTTTACAAATATACTTTGAGAACAGAAATGCTCCATAAGTTCTGGAAGGTATACTACTTAAGTGTAAGATACAACCATTTTAAACTTAACTTCCATACCTGCTAGATCCTAAATCAATTAGTGACTGTGCCTTCTGCATACTGGAACCACCAAATCCTCCTGCCATGGGGCCTAAAGAGCCAGTATGAGGCAGTGCTGGAACAAACAGAAAACAAAAATTAACCCCAGAACTGTAAAGCAACTGGGTACAAGATAATGCTTCATAATCAACATTCACTTTGAAAGAAGAAAGAAAAGCCAATCAGTGTCTTCTTGTTATGATTAACTAGTCAGAACAAAATTAACAAATGTGAACTTTGGAGAAAAACCATTTGTGGGGTTTTCTGTTGGGTTTTTTTTTAAACTCTCATGCATGTGTCAGCATTTCCATCTTGAAATTAGCCATGCAGAAAACAAGATCCACAATTCTGAAAGCAAGTACTGGACTGCGCTATACTTACTTGAGGAGAAAGGTATGGACAAAGGCTGCAGAAGGCTGGATGTTCCATTTGGCAACGAGGAGGTACTGACAGAAGGCACCAGGGGAGCAGAGATAACCAAAGGAGGAATGGAAGTCATGGAGGTCAGAGACATGGGAGCTAATGGTGTGATCGCAGACATGGACGTTGGCATGGACAGATTTGGCATACTACCCATTCCTAGAGCAAAATAATTCCAATAATTCATGCTTTAACATTGCAAAGGCTTCAGCAAGAAACTGGGTCCCTTATGTGTGGCAGAAACTACACAAGGCAAGTGGTGTCTGGAATACAATGAGTTCAAATAGATGCTCAAGCACAATATTTACTTTTTCTCTAAATTTTGGCAAAACAGCTTACAGGGGAAAATACACTGAAGAACAAGAATTTTTAAAAAAAATATTGACAAGCAAATTCATTCTAAAGGTAGGTTTAGCTACTATTTTCACAACAGAGTAAGATCTGGTTTTCTATAATTGCAGCTATATGTATTTCTTCAACAAGCCTGGCCCCTGAGAGAGAATTACAGCACAAAAGCTGTGACAATCCTCTACAGGGAAAAGCTGATGCTGTTTCTGAACTAAGCCTCTTCCAAGTATCAGCCTTGGAAGAATCCACAGGGGTGAAAAGTCCTTATTAGGGACCCATGCTTAGCAAAGGGTTTCTAGAGGCAGCTGCCTGAGGCAAATTAGGCACCTGAATTACTGGCTGCACCTTGTGGAAGACAACAGTGCTGGTGAGATGATGGAAAGTTATAGAGGTAACTGTGTGCCAACCACAGCTCCCTGTAAATGCCCTTGTACCCAACCACACGAGATCTGGTGATGGGCAGGCATTTGAAATCATGTATGTAGTTAATATATGGATACATTTAATTTCAGCATAGAAGTGTGCACTTGTTTTGTAACCCAGCTCAAGTCATTGTGGATATTTTGTGCTACAAAACAACACAATAGCAAGCATGCACTGAATCCCCAAATACCATCAGAAAAAAAACCAGTCCAAGTAATTCTATTCAGTTAATCATATAACCAAAACAGACAATCTGATTCATTTTGAAAAAATATGTAAACCACCTGTTCTACCAGAACTCTGACCTTTAACTAAATTTAACTTTAAAACCCCCAGGTATAAATAGGTGATTGTGTAGGAGTGAGACAAAAAAAGACCACCAGTACAAAATGAGAGCCTGCAAGTCAGATTGCAGATGTGAATGGCCTTCTTGTCAAAATTGAATAAATGTTTTTCTTTATTAAAAGAATCAAATTATCAAAAATACAAAGAAAGTGACCTGGTGAGTTTCCTAAATCAGAATATCCTTCTTTCATTTTTCACACTGATTCACTAAACTTTCATGGTCAGATTAATTTGGCTGCAATTAACTGTGCTTTTTTACCTCTGAACACTAAGTAATTATATATTCATAAGTACCAAAGCGAGCTGACATTAGTGGTGAAAACACTGGAGTTTGTTTCATGACAGGAGGGAGAACAGAAGGCAAGTGCTGTCCTTGCAATTTCAGCTTGATGAGTTTCATGGCTATAGAGAACTCCAGTTGATCCATTTTTCCATCCTTGTTCAGGTCCGAGAGTGCCCTTAAAATAAAATAAAATTAGAGAAGAAACAGAAATGTAACATTTTTGATCAGTGAGAAGCTTTCCTACCAGATTTATTTACTGCTTTTGCATAGGAAAACAAGCAACTTATTGCAAAGTAAATTTTCTGCCTTTGCCAATGTTCATACCTTTGAGAATTTTGAGTACCCAGTTCTGCAGAGTTCAGTTTTGAAGTTGCTGTATATTAAATACTCAATTCCCCAGAATGCAGGAAAACAGTTGGGAAAGCAGAAGTCTCCTAGCCCAGTGCATACACTTGTTGCCTCTGCTACAAGCCTCTGCTATGCTTTTCTCTATGCTCCCAGCCAGAATAATTATTTAAAATTAATCCTTGGTAAGGTAAGGAATTAATGCAAGAATCTGGGACAGGGTGCAGGAGGATGCAGAAGCCTCCTAAAGGCACTATACACTGCTAAGAAAACTTCTTTAATTCACAGTGTGGTGAGGTTTTCTAAGCCTGATATCCACATTGTCTTCTTCTGACACTCTTCCAAATAAACTTAAATGCAACAGGAAACATATGCAACAGCACATACATAACCTCAATATTTCTGGTCAGACAGATAATAGGAAATTTTATTAGTATTTAAGCCTACAAGGACCAAGCATAAGAATGTTAATAAAATTAGGACAAAAAAAAGACAATGTTAAGCTACATTTTTTCCTTTAATTCTGCTACTGTTCAGTATAAAACCCCAAGGCCCCACAGAAAAATCTCCTTGCCCCTCTTTTCCAGGCACTGAGGTGTCTGGTTTAATGGTGAACATGATGGTGGGTGGTGCTGGTGGGACTTGATGATCCTAGAAGACTTTTCTAACCTGAACAATTCTGTGATTCTATGTATCTGAAGGAAAAACTAACTTGCATTTAGTTATTTTCTTTAATACTTTTCCTTAAAGTTGTTGTTAATTATAATGAGCCTCAAGTATGTATCTCTTAGCACATGAATGCCTTGGTAACAGCCAAGTACCCCAAAATGAGCACAGGATTCTAGTGAGGACTGAGGGGTTACAGAGAAGAAAATGTTTCAAGTGTTGCACTCAGCACTTACAAGCTACAAGGAACAGCACTTTTCCAGTTCCTGTATTACAGCACTGCTTGGTATCTCACATGTCATAACTGGCCTTCTATTATCTTTTTCTGTGGCTTTACATTTTTTTTCTTGTCTTCTATTTTCAGGGTATTTTAAGCACTTAATATAGTTTTAAAAGGTGCATTCAGCATCATCCAAATTGAAATAACATCATAAGAAAGATGTAAAAATTACTGAGTTTTAATTAATTGTTGGTACATACACTGGCTGAACCCTTCCTCTAAATTTAATAAAATTAAAACAATGATTTAGACAACACTTTCTACCATGACTGCTGAAAGCCTCTGTGAAACAACACAACACCCCAAAGGCAGTATTTGAATGCTATGTATCTCCTAACTTAAGAAGAAAATCAAACAGCAAAGAATATCTTACCATATTTCAGCAAGGATTGAAGATGGCAGACCTGATTGCAAAAAGAAGGTACGTGCTTGATCACCTGTGATAAACAAGGAAAAAAAGACAGACTTTTATACCAGAGACAGATTTTTGAAGAGCTCAGCACTCTCTTGGGGGATCAGCTTTTTGAATGAAATCCCCATGCTGGATGCTAGGCTTTCCAGGGCTTTTTTTCCAGCTTTTAACCCTGGTGACAGTGATTGTCAGATACTCATGTATTCTGTAATTCCCAACTGTTGCTTTGAGAAGTGATTTCAGATAGCTATAAAAACTTCAACAGGTCATAAATCAGTGGCTGCCAACATTTTAAAAGAGCAAGAATTAAAGAATGACTGAAAATTTATTCCTGTCCAAATTAGTTATAGAGAAAAGGACAAGCATGCTATTTTTTTCCTTCTCCTCTGTCCCATCCAACTTGAACCAGTATTGTGTCTCTAGAAAAACTAGGAAAACACCATGTTCTAAATAATATTCTGTTCTGTCAGAGAACATCCACTATTTCAGTATTTCAGTGAGGGAATGGGAACTGCTGTGCAATCTCATACCAAGTTTCACACCAACTGGTACACATAACAAAACAGGGACAGTGATGTTTGTGCCTACATCAGAGTGAATTACAGATGCTTAAAGCTAAGACTTCAGGTTACTCTTTCAGCTCTCTCTTACATTCATACACAGCCTTTTATTTCAAGCATTTACCAAATAAATAACAGATTGCAGATACAGGTAAGAGCCCAAATGTGGCCTAAGGGTAGTCCCTGGGAGTGCACATTTTTCAGCTGGAGGTAAACACCAACTCCCAGTGCTGTTTGGCCAAAGCAGGAGTTAGGTGCCACTTGGCCAGAAGATGTGAATGTTCCAAACAGACAACTTCCCACTCTCCCCTCAGTCCATTCCAGCCCCACAAGAGGAAAAGCAGGGCCAGTGGTGCAACCAGACAGGGCATTAATGGATAGCTGGGCAGGTAAGAGCCATCAGAGCTGGTCTTAGTGCTCACCCACCCACCCACAAAGAACAGGGCGTTCTTAAATTAAGACATCTTTTGGGTCTTTCTTGATATCACAAGCAGACTTAAAATTTAAAAGCTGCAAATTCTGAGGCACATAGCAACATGACCCAACTGTTTCAGAGGGGAAGCTGCTGAATGCAACTGGAACTGACAGCAGGCCCCTGCAAAATGCCATTAGTCCACCCAGAACCTGCTGAAGGCCCAATGGGTAATAAATTTCAAGCAGTTGCTAACAAGGACAAGCTGTCAGCATCCCTCTCCCTTCCTCCTCCTCCCACACAAAGATATCCAACAGCACAGGATTCTCTCCTCAGACTGAGGAGAGCCACTTCTGGTGTGTCTGGTGTCACTTGCCACACCAGCTACTCTAAGAGCTCCCTGGCAGCCTCCCACCTGAGCACAGACTTCACCTGATATTCTCTGGTTTCTGAAAGACATTCTGTAGACAGAATGGCAGCACACAGCTGGTGGCTGCAGAAGTGACAGGGTTAAACAGAACAATGTTCCTGTGCCAGACTTCAGAGGAAAACTTGTTAAGTTTACTAATAACCTGTGGCTGTTTGCCTGAATAATACAGTTATTAGTCACACAACAAAGGGCTAGAAATAGGATGCAGTTCTCAAACTGTTCTACAGAGATAGGTATGTGTACACAGCAGTTAATGTGTAATGCAGAACCTCAGACCAACCTGTAATGTAACCTCCTGTGGGTTTAAGGCTATCAAACTGCTTGTCATGCTTGGCCCGCTCTTCGGAGGTGATGGCCCATATGTTTGGCCCTCCTGGAAAAAAAACCAAACCAAACCAACAATAAACCAGTGAAAAACCAAATGGATTGAAAACTTTCAAAAAAAAAAAAAATCAAAGCTTGGCTTTCTCAAGAGACAAAGTTACATGTGGACACACCCAGCTCCTACCAGTTTGGCAAGGACCTTATGCAACACAAACCTGCTTCCCAGATGTGCAAGCAGAGCTGAGACAATCCCCCAGCCAGACTGCTTCACCCTCGGCTTTCAAACTGGTGCAGAGCAGCTTCCTGTCGCTGCTGATTGTTTGCAGACAGGGCAGGATGTGTCTCACCATCCCCCGTGTGAGCCAAACACTCCCCTGGCTCACTGCTGAACAAACGGCATTTGGTGTCACCCAGGTCTCATGAGCAGGGTTAACACCCTCCAGCTGCCAGAAAGGCTTACACTTGTCTTGCCAACACTCTAAAAACAGAGTTGGGACTGCTAACAAAAATAATTTGGTTTTGTCTGACAAAGGAGTGACATTTTGGGCTGGGTGTTTTTTAAACAGCATGCAATTTCCACTTCACATTTCTCAATACTTTATGAAGTATTGAAGTCTGAGAAATGACAGGGAATAACTGTGTTTACAGAGCTGTGCTGGTAGTACCAGGCAGAACCAGATGGACTTTCAGAAATGCTCCAACCTGCTGCGTAAAGGTCAGGGTGTGCATCCTTTGCAGGAAAAGCAGTTTGCCAGAAATAATTAGGTTTGTTTTTAAAGTAGGAGGAAGTTTTAGTCAGGAAGTTCTTGACAAATATTTAATTTTTCAAATCAATGAAGGCAGGAATTAGCCAAAATTCTGAATGGAACCACTCAAAACAGCATTAAAAAATTATTACATGAAAAACACTTCTAAAATTACATTCTGCTGAACATTACTACTTCCAAAGAACTGTTAATCTGTTCAAGTGTTTGTATTGCTCACTAAAAGACAGTCAAGGGAATAAATAATTCTTCTAATACGATATTAACAACTTGCTTCAAAAGCCACAGCCCTTTGAAAAAAAGTTACTAGAAAATGCTTCCTCTTCCTACATAAACCTTATTTCAAAGCTTTGAACTTCCAAAATTTCAAGAGGTTTTTGCACTGTTTTTCAAAGAATAACAACAAAGTGAAGGGACTGTGAGCTGATTTGCTTGCCAACATAGACACAGTAAGGATGTTAACCATCTCTTGTGTGTTTATCCACATAAACAAATACATTTTCCAAAAAAGACTCAATGTCTCCTCTTAAGAAGGTCCTGTTAGAGCAGTATTTCTCTTTGGATGTGTACAGATTTAATTCTTTACCCTTGCTCCCTTAGTAGAGAAATAAAATAGTTAAAAAGACCAAAACAGAACAGAAACTCAATGGAGAGGTGCATGCCAGAAAAGATGTGAGTTTATTAGGATACAACCTCTACACACTTGAATTTGAAGTTTGCTTCTCTCTCGAGGATATACCAATTTTTTTTGTGTGTGTTGCCTCAATGAAAGAGTCTTCCTCCAGGTTACATGTGAAATTGCACTTCAAGACACCTCCCCCTTTTTTTTTTCCTTCTGATTAAATGAGTATAAATAAATCTATATTAGATACTGATAATAAACTGAAGTAAATCTGAATCAGATGCCTAGAAGTCAATGGGCACTGTATTACTGTAAGATACCAATGAGGACAACTTACACTCGAAGGCAAAAATTAGAGCAGCACTTATATTCCTTTAAAGTGCTAATTTTAAGGTACAAATGGAAAGTGCAAAATGTGGTTATGATTAAAGAAATTATCTCAACCCAATGAGAAAATGCTCCTAAGGCAGCCAGCAGCAACTTCAGAGAAATTGACTATTTTTTTCATTTTTAGAAAACAAAATATTAACAACACTATGTTTTCCTTCTATTAAATACTCCTCTTTGAACATCTTTTGAAACAGGTAGCTGCAGCACTCCTCGGCTTTTTAAAATCGACTCCAGAAGGATAAAAACCATCACAAGATATTCACATGGTCAGTGGCTGCACAGTGATAAAAACACAGTAACAATTCCTTGACTGAAGTTATGACCACCACCACAGCCCCTCTAGAGAATCCAATTTACATTGTAATGCAACTTTTGTTTACATATGCACAGTTTCTTATTTATATGTTACAGATTAAGCAAAAACATGGCAATCAATCTTCAAAATCTAACATATTTCTGTATTCAAAGAATTGTTTTACTATCTGGTAAATTATGTTTCCTCTCCAAGTATGAAATTCAGTGTTCTACACAGCATTGTCTCAAATGTGTTAAAACCTTGCAGGTCAGCAAACCACCAAATTCACACCTAGAGGGATAATGATTAAACTCTTACTCAACAAGTGATTCAAGATTCACATTCATCCTTCATTCTTATTTTTGCCTTCCTTAACACACCCAAGAACATCACTACTTTTGGCACACTTCATATTTTGCACACTTTTACCTCTGGAACTACATCTTTAAGGTCCTTTCTGTTCCACGCCTGTGATTCTATGATTTAGTCCAACACTCCTGCAAGGAGCAGGATTGTCTTCAACTACCCCAGGTCGCTCAGAGCCCCATCCAATTTGGCCTTGGACACTTCCAGGGATGGGGCAGCCACATTCTCTGGGAAACCTGTGCCAGGGCCTCACCAACCTTGTAAAAACATTCTACCTTACATCTATTTTAAATCTACAATCTTTTAGTTTAAAACCACCACTCCTTCTCTATCTCAACAGGTCCTGCTCGAATGTTTGCCCCCTTCTTTCTTACAGGCCCCCTTTAAGTACTGAAAAGTCACTGAAAGGTCTCTCTGGAGACTTCTCTAGGTTGAGCAACCCCAAGTTTCTTGCAAGTATAAATTTCACTTAAAAGAAGACATCTTTGACTAAAATCACGTTATTATATCAACAAGTGCTTCTACAGCCTTCCACAGTCCTAGTGAGTCAGTGCAAGCAGCTGTCATGGAATAGTGATAACTACAAACACATATTATCAAAAGTATATTGTGGGAATGTTTCAGGGAACTGAATATATATCCTGAAAACACCAACCTGGTAATAACTTATTTTCCAAAGTAAGAACAATTTCAGATTCTCCCTTTCCCTAAGGACAGAGACTGAAAATGTTATTTTTCTGGTGATTAATTCCATAAAGATATGCTCTCTGCTGGTTTCTTTACAGGCATGGAAGAAAATGTAGTAAGCCTTAAAATCCAATATATAAAAATAAAGATTTTCAAAATTATAAATATTCTTAGCAGGAATTAGGATCTAGAGAACAGCACACCTTTAAGTCAGCACAGCTCTCACAGTGAAATTTTAGTGCTTATCTGTAACTAATCAAAGTCCCAGAAAATTAAGTTTTACCCTTATATCACTTGAGAGAGTGTCTGTCATCTGCAGACTGAACTAGAACAGGTCACTGTTTTCTGAATAGAGGTTAAAAACCTCTATTTAAAACAATGAACATATTTGCATAAATTTTAAAGAAAAAGAACAAAAAAACAACAAAACCAAACCCCAATGCCTCTGGTAGGGATCCACAGCAAAGGCAGTCAAACCCCACCCACACTTATTATTTAAAGGATTCACTGTTTTTTTCAACTCCTGCCCCATATGCCACAAAACAAGATAAAGAGCACAGCACAAGAGGGAAGGCTGAACCACTGTGAGTGCTTATATTTAGCTTAACCAACTTCTCATGGCTCTTTTGATGGGACCCTTGGTGACACAAGTAAGTAAAATCTGTGTACAGAAAAGCTCATATTAAGATTTCTTAAAATACCACACCAGTCAATCTGAAATAAACACTTTGAACAATGGGACTCACAGTGTCTTGGCAATTCCACAAAGCACATCACATTCTCCAAAGTAATTGTTGTGTTTACCTACATAGTACAACCAAGACCACCATAAAAACACAGCCAAAATTAGTCTGAAACTTGGTTCTCCTGTGCCATCACCATCCCATGATGCTACAATCCTCACAAATATTGTGACTGCTTCCCAAAACTACCACAACTGGTAAAAATGGATGCTCAGTGTGACTGCTGAGACAAGTTAAACCCTGTGGTTTACACACAACCAAGTTTTGGACATTCTGAACTGTGATGAAGGGGAGATCCTCCTGTTCTTGGAAGGGCAAAACTGCAGCAAGAGTCAAACATCTGCCATCCACGATGTGTCATCTAAACTGACCTGGCTTAGCTCAGCCATTTTTGCACCAACACGCCTTCAGTTCCAGGGTTGAGAAACATCCTGCCCATAAGCCAGATCCAAAGAATTTTGCACAGAGACATTGCTGTTCTTCTTCCTTCTGCAAGGCTCCAGTCCTCACTCATGACAAGTCATGCATGAATCACAAACCAAACTGCAGGT
The DNA here is from genome assembly GCA_013398075.1 of Notiomystis cincta. Classification (NCBI taxonomy): domain Eukaryota; kingdom Metazoa; phylum Chordata; class Aves; order Passeriformes; family Notiomystidae; genus Notiomystis; species Notiomystis cincta. The sequence continues at coordinate 71,776 of VZRX01002135.1, forward strand.
GTCTGCTCCCCACAGACCACTTTGACCACAGGACGTGTGAGAGGCAGGAATCTCCTTGAGCAGTACTGAACCTTTGGCTCTCCAAGCAGCAGTGAACTACAATACTTCTACAAATCAGTTCCCCACAAGAAATCAAAATAAAGTTGTTACTACATGCTCCCATGAGAGGCTTTGCTGCAGACAGTGAATAGTACATTACTGCTTTTCTGACTCAGCTTAAATTTCCTGGACATTTTTGAGACCTAAATAATTTTTCCCAGCTGTAGCTGCTAAAATTTTGGAGAGGAAAAACAGTACAGTCTCTCTGACAGGAAGATATCTCAATTAATTCATTATTCTTCAAAATAGGTTACTTTAGAATCTTAAAACTTCATACATGAAGCCAATGCTACATTTGACTACCCTGCATTTTCAGGAATCAAAACTCAAGACATGCTGAACTTGAGAGATTTTCCCCACAAAGACTTTCCCTAGAACAGAGTAACTACTGTCTTCACCTGCTCTTTTTGCTTATGAAAAACCACATGTCTATCTTAGTAAGACTTTTGGAAGACAGAGGTCAAACCTTCTTTCCTAGAGAAGGCTGGTACTTTCAGAGAAGACAGGATAAATGTCAGCACTGGCAATTGTTCTGAATATCCAGTACTGAAAACCTGGACTTCCCGTCCAGAATTCTCTTTGCAGATTCCCTATTCCAAAACAGAAAACCAACAGTGAAAGCTCCTTCACTTGCCCACTCCAAAACTCCACAACACATCCAAGAGTTCAATGTCTCATGTGGAGTTTGCCCATGTAGAAAGTCCATGTGGGATGACAAAGACTCAAACACCCAAAGCTAAACATGCTTTGAACTTAACTCTCAAGACCTCACCTTCATGTAAGTGTTATTTCTATAATTCAGTGTGGCAGCACTCACAATTTTTTTGTGTTGGAAACAAGTGAGTATGCTGCTGATTAGACATCTTCAGTTCCTTTAAGTTCATTTCAAATAAAATACACCTCTCTAGGTGAGAGTAGGGAGGTCTGGTTATGACAAGATCACAGCATTTCAGGAAAGCTCCTGAAATGTCTTTACAACACTGCATCAGACAGATAACCTTCTGAATAAAATAAAGGACTTGCTTTGATGGGCTGCCAACATCAAAAGGGAAACAAACACTGTTCTTACCTTGAAACAGTAAATTACCATTGAAAAGAGGGGAGAAAAGAAAGTACAGCCTCGGAAGAAAAGTAAATAGACTTGAAAATGCTCTCTAAGACCTCTGCCACTGGTTAGCACTGCCCATAGGCAAAGGGTAGCTACAGTGAGAACAGCAGGATTACTGAGAAGGAAAAACCACAACACATTTCTCACATTCTCCACAATGTCTTTGTTTCTCACTCACAGGCATTGTTTGTTTTTCCTCTAATAAAAACTATGCTCCTACGACCTACAAAGTTAATTAACTCCACAGAGATAATAAACCTAAATTGAAAGAGCATTCCTTGCACATGTAAGTCATGAGGATTATACCACCACCTCTGTAACTATCAAAAACACTAGCATGAAGCTTCATAATGACCTTAAATAAATATTTATCCCTGTGTTTAAAGATGGGGAAATTTCAGCACAGACATGCAGCAACGTGCCTCAAGCTGTACAACAAGGGGTTTTCCTTAATGCAGCCAGCAATCACATTACAGTCTCCTACTAGGAGCCTCCAGAGAATTGTCTGGTCTAGGACATACTGGGATAAATCTAATAATTCCAGTCTTTCTGTGTTTGCAGATAAGTTTACCACAGAAGTATTTATCACAGATTGGATTTAATGCTCCCAACTGAGATACTGAATCAGATTTCTAATTTCTCCTTGGTGGTGAGTAAACACTCCAGGAGTCTGAAAATACACAGAACATTTTACCATTAGTCTCAATTTGAGATTCTTTATCAGTGTTATTGCTATTTTCAATATTTGCTTCCCTCCTTCACTGTTGATTTTATACACCACACACAGGAGAAAAATGACTAATCAGCATTTATCCTTATTTAGGTGTGCTAATGTGTTATGAATTACTACTGTGGTGGCTTTGGGTCCATCCCAAAGCATCACTTGCTCTTCCTTGAGGATTGCACCTGCTATTCCCAGCTTCCAGGCTCTCAGGCCATGGCAGGAGCCACATGCAATCTCCTTTCACAATACATACATTAATCCCCTATTACTTGTCCTACCAGAAATGCCCCACAAAGGCTCTCATTTTTATTAAGCAACACCAAGGCAGCTGCCAGAGGAAAAGGATATCTATTTTTGTGCTTAATTTTAACTTCAGCAACTTCTTTTAGTGTGCACCTAGTTGAAAGGAAAAACTTATAGCTAATGCATATTAGACACAGGGAAACATGATTCTCCTTCAATTCTGTAATTTCACTAAATTTACAAGAATTGTGCCAATTGAAGCCAAGAGAATTTTAAAAGATTTTCAAGCATCTTTGGCATATTATCCAAAAATAACTGGTACCTGCAGACAGGTTGTTAAATAGTGTCGGGCACACACAAGGCTACAAAATTTGGCCAAGAAAAGCTTGTTTAATTGAAGAGCAAACTTACAGAAAGGTGGACAAAGCAGCAGCAGCCACAGTGCATTTTAGGGTAGAATGCATATTCTTTACATTGTTTACAGAACCTTCAGATATTTGGTATACTGGGAACCCTCAGGCTGAGCAGTTCATTAAATCAAATATTGAGCTTGTTTATCCCATCCACCTGCTCCTGTGAGGTGTGGTGCAGAATTCTGCCTGGTGATCTTGTCACTGGGAGCCCCCACTTTAATACACAAAATCCATCCATAAAGGAGGAACATCAGAACACAGAACACTCCGTGCCATGCAGTGATCTCAATGCAGAAACATAATCCATGCTTTTAGGAGGAGTATAATCCCTAAAACAATTTAGAGATACATAATAGTGTAATCCATGCTAACAGTATACATCCAATTCTTTTCTGAACTCTACAGCACCCTTGACTATTCCAAAGCACTTAAACAATCAGTTTATAACAGCAGGATAGTATTTCTACACTTTATAAATATCACAGAATCTTTTAGCTCATTAAGGCTATCCACTTTCAGAAGATCATTTTTTAATTAAATTATTGCCAATTCCACTGAAGCACTAAAAAAAACCAAACCACACAAACAAAAAAACACACCAAGGAAGCAAAATACTGAAAAAAACCCCAAACAAACAAAAAAAAGGGTTTAAAGTTTTGTTAAAGCTCCACTAATGTAAAAGTACATGAGGAAATGTGCACTAGAAATGTGTATAAATTTGACATTACTCTGAACTGCAAATTAACCTGCTACCTTTTACACTAGTTTTCTGTAAAATTATTGACAATTTAGTCAATAAGGGTTTTTTTAGAGTTTTAATGAAGCAAGCTTTCTACTTCTCATCAAAAAGTGCAATGTTGGTAAACTCATGTTTTATTCTTAAAAGTTAATTAACCTTGCCTTTCCTTACATGGTGAAGTTGGCACAGAGAGCTGGGCTTAACCTAAGCCTTTGCCAGATCTAGATTCAATACCAGCAATTAATATAAAATTATTTTCTGCCTAATTCTGGAGAAACAATGACAGTGAAACCAGCTGTAGCTGCTGAGTTACACTGATTCAGAACATGAAAGAAGGCCATTCTTCCATCCAATGACAGCTCTGTCTGTGCTCAGAATCACAGAACCAGAGAATCATTTAGGTTGGAAAAGACCTTTAAGATCATGGAGTCCAGCCATTAACCCAGCACTGCCAAACTCACCACTAAACCATGTCCCTCAGTGCCACATTTACACATCTTTTAAATACCTCCAGGGACTATGACTCCACCACTGTTCCTGGCAGCCTGTCTAATGCTTGACAACTCTTTCAGTAAAGAAATTTTTTCCATTTTTCAATCTAAATCTCCCCCGGTACAATTTGAAGCCACTTCCCCAGGTCCTGTCATTTGTTACTTGTGAAAAGAGCCCAACCTGGCTCTCCCCTCCTGTCAGGGAGTTGTGCAGTGCCAAAGGTCCCCCCTGAGCCTCCTTTTCTCCAGGCTGAGCCCCTTTCCCAGCTCCCTCAGCTGTTCCCCATCACACTTGTGCTCCAGACCCTTCCCCAGCTCCGTTCCCTGCTCTGGACCCGCTCCAGCCCCTCAATGCCCTTCCTGAACTGAGGGCCCAGAACTGGACCCAGGATTTGAGGCACATCCTCTCCAGTGCCCAGCACTGGGGAATGGTCATTTCCCTAAACCTGCAATTCATACTTCTGGATGGATTTTAGAAATGGAAAGAAGAGAAGAAAAAAGTCACACCAACAAGAGTCTTTCCAAAGGAAGGTATGAAAAGGTCAAGTAAGCAATATTATCATGGCATAATATAATCAGACTTTGTCAAATTCTCCAGCTTTAAGACCTGCCTCCATTTGCTTTTAAGGTGAGCAAACTTCCAGCTGACAGACTCCATGGCCTTCCTTCACAGCCTGACACAGGAGATGAAAGAGATGTTACCCTTCAGTTAAAGACAAGTGAGAAGCTTCTTTGAGTAAACTCATCAATCTGTATAGTATCAAAGCCTTCCATGAGGAAAATAAAAATTTTTAGTCACCATGTTTGTGGAAAAAGACCACCAGAACTCGGACAAAACATTTCTAGTCCTGGAAATGGAGGTTTTATGCTGTTGCTGCTCACCAGCATTCACAAAACACTCCTATGATTTAATTGAAAATTTACAAAAGGACAATTTGTTTAATTATTGTCTGGCAAATCTCTGTGGAGTGCAGCAAAACTAATAAGATCCAGGTGAGTTTCCATCTGTGGCAGACAATAAATCTTTCTGCACCAGGAGAAATGCAGGCAGTAAAAATACCAGGCAAGAGGATGCAAAATGAACCTTGAAATTAGATGCACTAAAGGAAATTATCCTCCCATGAAGACATAAACTGACAAAATCAGAACAGAATTCTGTTTCAGCAATATCATGTCCTTTCTAGTAATTTTTGTAGTTCTCATCACTATCTGGCCATTAGAGTTGAAACCACATTTCCAGGTTCTCAGACTTGAGGAGGAAGTCTGCGACCAGGAGGAAGGTTGATGAGTTATATTTACAATGGAGAACTGGGATACAGACTTGAAAGACAAGAGGAAAACCAATGAACAACAAAAAAACCCCAAAAAATTACACAGGAAGGGTGGGAGAGAAGAAAAGATAAAGAGGTGTTTCCAGAATGATCTTGGAATAGAATGAAAATAGGAGTTAATTCAAGAAACAAAACACAGTAACAGTCCTTGCAGCAGAGACTGAATATTCCCTGAGCTGAGATCCCAGAGATCCCAGAGTGACAGGCTGAGCCAAGCATGTGGTGGTTCTGCTCAGGATGTCTCCTCAGCCCCAGTGCAGCTCCTGAACCACAGGTAGTGCTTCAGTGGTAGAAGGAGAATCCATCATTTAAGGAATCCAAGACCTTTTGTCATCCACAGCTTCCACAGCTTCCATTGTTTACTTGGCACTGTGCAAAGTGCTCTGTATGACTGAGACCTGCCAATGGCACTTTCATCTGATACTGGTTAATCCTGGTGTTATCAGAGAATAATTACCATTCCCTTGCCTGAAAAATAAGGGATGACCTTGGGAAGGTGACATCTACTGTTTCCACCACTCCCACCCTTTTCCAAGCTGAAATGTCCTAGGCAATGCAGTTAATCCACATATGGAAGCTGCTCTGTATCTTTAATCACTCCTTGTAACTTCTAGTCCTGGCAGAAACAAAAAATGGAGGGAAAACTGGAAGGAAAAAATGGAAATAGAAGCAAGAATAAGAGAATCTGCTTAAAGAGTACTCCTTAAAAGGTTAAATTACTAATTAGCAGACCCTGCTAACTATATCCAGCACATATACAATATTACTTTCCTAGCACACATGGGGCTTTGATTTCAAAGATAATAAATTAAAACCTGTTTAATTTATGTTCATACATCCATTGCTATCAGTTTATATCCTAGTCCCCAATCCTGTCTTGCCAGTGGCTCATAGGGACTTTTACAGGCTAGAATTTGGAACAGAATCCTTCCCTGGGTATTACAGTTATTACAGTTTCTCAGTTTCCAGAAACTGACAATTTAGCAAGCTTCTTGAGTCAAAAACAGGCCCCAAAGGGGTTAAAAAAAAAAAAAAAAAAAAAAAAAAAAAAAAAAAAAAAAAAGCAAAAAAGCAGCAACCATTTAATAGCCATGGCACAGATCTTTCTTCTCTCCCTCCTCAAGTTTTGATTTCAAGTACTGTTTCCAAAATATGTTGAAGACAGTGAGTCCTAAAATTGAGCTATGAGATGTTCATTGTGAAACAAACAACCCAACCAACAAACACATTTTCTTCTGCTAGCCTAAAACTCAATCATTTCACTAGGTACTGTGTTGCTTTTCAGCTGTGAAAAAACAGTGACTATTGTTAGCATTCCCTTGTTAGCATTTTCTATACTGTTATGGCTTTACAGGTTTTCAGCTGTCTCTGAAAAAAAAACTAAACAACTCTCATCCATTTAGTTTCCCTTAGCACAGGAGCCACAAACTCCACCTTCTTCCCAGGTATCCTTACTTTGTGTTTAATTCCAGATCCTTTTGTGTAGCAGATTCTGGCAACTACAGAGTGGATCATTTCCAGGAAAGGGAGCTTAGTGAATGTTATCTTCAGGCCTGGTTAAAAAGGACTGTCTGTGTATTTCTTAATCCAATCTGAATACACAGAAAACGAGAAATAAAAGAAGAGCCTCTGCAGGCCTTCCAACCCACATCATCTCCATCAGAAACAGTTTGTACATTAACTCACACCTGTACATTTTATTTCCCCAAGCCTAAAGATATCCTGTGAAACACAGAGCTGTGGAAGCATTATTATTTGTTGCACAACAACTTTCACTTGTAGCTGGTAAGAAAATACAAGTGTACCCTTTTTGGTACTGTTATAACCAGTATCAACACACACTGGAATGGGTGCAGAGTTGCACAACAGTGAAACCAGGACTTTTCAGGAAAGATGTGTTTCCTAAAGAAACAACTGTGCTGCAGAGATCATGGTTATGAGAAGAAATGCAGGGGGAAATATGTCAGTGCATAATTTAAAATATAACACCTATTATTTATATATACACAAATAAAAAACTTTTAAGCAAATTACTTCAGTAAGAAGCAGTACAAGAGCAGTTAAAGTTCTTGATATTCAGATAGTCTTACCTGTTCTTGAGACTTGCATACAGAGAACTTCACACCCAACTAAAGCACAAATGTTTTTAGCTTATTAAAATATCTTCTCTGAAGATAGCCAGTATGAATACCAGTCCCATGCAAAGGACATTCTTTCAGCTTCCCAGGGTTTCACCCCTTCCAGCTCTCTCAGTGATGATTTAAGGCTACTGTCCCATTGTTGGAAAAACAACAGATGTCTGAAAGAACTGATGCACTGGAAGGCCTGAACACCCAAGATTCCTAATTAAAGTAATAGGGCATTATATGAATATATTTGACAGACCACAATGCCAGAAAAATGTGTTTATTCTTGCCATTATAATTAGTGGCCCAAACCTGAACTCATTCTGCCAATACTGATTAGTACTGTCTATGGCCTGTTCAAAGTGATGATCACAGATGATTTGGAATTTAGATGTTAAAATGGTGCCACTTCACACAGTGCTCATCAACCCTAAATTGCAACAACCACATGAAGTGGCTTATCAGAGTAGTGTATTTCACAAACTTGGGAGTTAAACCTTTACGGAAACGAACATTTCAACAATCAAAGACCTTTGAAATTTGGCCCTGTGGTAGATTTGTGTTTCTGAGTCTCTTCAGCTAAGCCTTCAGCCTTCTGCTGCATTTTGGGAAAGTGCTGGTAGATTTTGTGGTTTTTGTTTAGGTTTTTATACACTTTGAAGAGAAAATACCAGGAAGTGTCTCTGACATCCAAAATGAATAAAGCAGCTTGCATTATAGTGTTAGTATTCCAGATAAAAACCATCCTGAGTTTCCCATTCGGTGTAAATTTACCTTATAAAAGCTAACACATGATACCAACAAAATTAAATCTTAGCAAAACAAAGCTATAGGCTTAGAGTAAGTTAATAGCTCAAGACCTAATACTAATCTTCATTATTATCTAATTCTTCATTACATTTTAGGAGCATAGGACTGGAAGGGACTTCCAAGGTCACCATGTGCAGACTGCTGCTTCTCCAAGAAACTCTAATATATTAATTCCTTCCTAAAAATTCAAGTTCTGCCTTAAGGCAACCAGATTTCCTCCTTGACCATGGTCCAGAACGTCCCTGCTGACAGAACCATTCCCATTTCCAGACCAAGTGTATCAACAGCTGGTTCATCTCTATTTACCCTTGGGCTAACACAGTACTCAAAGACAAGTTAGTTTCCTCCCTTCATGTTGTTCTTCTTAGTAGGAAAAAATAAAGAGCAAATTTATTTACTCCATAGGAAGTGCAATAAAATTGAAATTAAAACCCAAGACAAATCAGTAAGCTTTTACCTGGGCAGGTTAACAAAGGCAATCCCTTTATTCTTCCTCAGCACTTAATTAATTACACTAAAGCCCAGCTCTGTATCTATTTCACTTCCTGGGATTTTTTTCCCCTCTTAAGCAGATAACCCAAATTCTACCCTCTAACCCACAAGATGTCTCACCAGTGCCTGAAGCAATAGCACACAGGACTCCTTATTGCATCCACCACATTTTAGGATGCATTTCCTTTCCCTCAAATCCCGTAATTACTACGTGATCCTCTAACACATCCGGTTGTCTTCCTCCTTAGTCACAGCCAACTGCTGAGCTCCCAGCACACAGCAGAAATTCTTCTAGCCCATAATGGTATGGCTGAAAAGCTATTTGAAGTCAGCACAGCAGAAATGTGATGAAATTTAACCAATGATATGCAGCCCATACCGTGTAATTCTGGCTGGAAAATTACTCCAGAGTTTGTCATCTTCCAATTTAACCAGCATATGTTTGCTTTTTACTGATTATACTGCCATAAATAATCAGTAAGACTGGCATCATGATAAAATCCATGAAGAATAACATGACTATAACATTATGGTCTAAAATTTGCATTTTCTTTCCCTTTTAGCCAGTCATTTCTCTAATGAAATCCAACCATGGGATCTGTTACACTTTTTCTACAAAACTCAGGTATTGAAGAAAGCACAAAATGCAACCTTTCCTTGTTAAAACCTAATTCCATTTACTCCATTTAACATATACCTCCATGTCTAACTATTTTCTCCTTCTAAGTTTTCCTCTTCTATCTTCTGTGTGAATCACATTATCCTCACAATAATATAAATATAACACCTTGTATTCTGAAACCCTACAGCACTCTGTTTTCTTTAGTCTTACAAGATTAAAGAAAACATGTAATATGGTGAAAACACTGGAAATCTAATTTTTGCAGGGTCTGATAGTGGAAGATAAACATCCCTCTAACCTGAGCATATGAGTTTTGCTCCATATCAGCTGACACCACTGCCCCCACTGAAAGGAAGAATTAATTCATAAATAAAGACAGAGAAAATATTTGCTCTTGTCTTATAATTTCCTTCCTTTTCCTACTTTTAGATGGGAGAACAAATTCTGATAGTTGTTTTGCAAGGTCTATTTCAGCTTTGTATCTTTATCTGTGCTTGTTGATATTCAAGTCTACAGTTCCATATCTACAGTGCACACAAGGTGAGGAGTCAGGTTGCACTCAAGCAGCTTTTCATTGAACTGTGATGACCAGGGTTGCTCCTAATTCAGAGAAATTCAGACTGCAAAGCTTCAGACTGACTTTTTGTAAAGAGAAGGTGCAGCAGAACCCGTTGGTGTTTTACCCTTGACACCAGTGGAACCAGGACCTCACAGGACCCCTTCCTGTCTCCTGTAGTCTCCAACACACCTAAGTGTGAGGATGCAAAATTCTATTCACAGCAGCACAAAATCCATTTTACTCATGAAGGTTTAGAAGCACATGAAATGAGTTACAACTATTACTTTCTACACCTCCGTTTATCAGAGATTTTCCTGCTGGACCATGAAAAATTGATATCGAAAGGAAACAGGTGGTAGAAGGGAAGAGAAATGGCAAATAAAAATGTAAACAAAAAAAAAAAGCACAGCCCAAAAATTCCAATGGCACTTAAATAAACAATGTGAAAGATACTGATCAGCAAATACTGCTTTCCTTGTTCCAGCTGGTCCCTTAAGATTAAATCTCCCCGAATCAAGATCCAACAGCATGGATATCAAACCCTGAACAAATCTAGCCTATGGAAGAAGGAAGGGGAGTTGGAAAAGAAACATCTTGCAACTTCTCTCCAGCTGGAAAGAACACATCCATGGCAGTGAAGGCTACTTCTTCCTGTGACAAAGGCAGCAATCACTGAGACAAATTAGATGGAAGTACATTTTAATTTATTAAAGCCTTCATCTTTTTAAGTGTCTTTTGCAGTTAGTATATTAACTCTTTCTTTAGAAACACAGTTGCTGAAGTTGCTATTTAGTGTAACTAAATGCCATTTCCAGAAGCTTTTGCAAGACTGAGGATGAGTTCCTAAGCAAGCTTTGTCCAGATGGAGAACTGTTTGTAAAAAGAATCTACCATAAATTGGGTTTGTGTTATCATTTTCACAGGAATAATCATCAGTATTCAGGCAGTTACAGGATAGAACTAAACTCACAGTGGGGAATCCTCAATCTTGTTTGCAGACTGAGGAGAAGGATATGCCTGGAGTGGCTCTTTGATAGAACTGGACTCCACATAGATAAATGTCTGTTATCCATCTGGTGCTGTAATTGGCAGACTTTATATGGAAGAAACATATTGCTCAGTCTTGCCTGTTCATATAAAATGCCACCATAACCTTTACATTTTGCACAGGATATAAATTTGTAAAAACCAGCAGGTCTGCCCTGAGTTCCAGAAAAATTCTCATGCACTCTTTAGTCCTGCTTTTCCTCTTTGAATTTCAGCTTGTTAGTAAGGCACCCACAAAGGTCACCTTGGAGAGCAATGGAGAGTCAAAGGGAGCTCCTTTCTGGGCACTGTGTCCTTTCATGACTTGAAAGAAAGGTCTGTCAACAGCAGGTGCCCCAGAGCACAGAGTGTTTACACGTGGCCACAGAAGAACACGCCAGCTCCCAGTGCAGCAGTTTGGCCATCGGCCACGGGCTGGGGCTGGAGTGTCTCAGGACTCTGCTCGGCCAAGGGACATTCTGAAGGTGCCTCAATGAAGCTGAGCCTCTCCACTGGAGCTTCACACACAACTCAGTTCCCCTTCCTTCTCAGTATCCTCGGCAGAGTTGCTTTCTCTGCTTAGGCTGGTAAATAAAGTGTTGTAGTGTATTTGTTTGAGGCTGAGCATCTTGCTGTGTCATTTGAATCCTGCAGTTCTCAAACTCATTGTCATTTCATGTCACATAATCACACACTTGTACACACATCTGCTCCATGCCATCCACTCCCTTTTCTGTAACACTGAATGCCAAAAATAACCCTGAAACAGAAACTACTTCATGCATTACACTACTCATGAACGAAAAGCTAAGTACATTGTACCTTGATAAGAATAAGAGGTTTATTCCTAGAGAAGGAACCCACAATTTCCCGCAGTAGGATACAGGAGGGAAGGGTCAATGCTGTGCTAACACACAGGTGAGGCAGGCAGCCAGTGCTCCCAGGCTGCAGCAGTGCCTAATGGCTTGGTTACCTCACACAGAACCTCATTCTTCACCTCATGCTTCAAGTCACTACCAAGGTCTAACAACATAATTAGAGGTTTCCTGCAGTGAGTGGCAAATGCAGGTGAACTACTTTGAATGCAACCACTACAGCAGTGCTTGTAAGTGGTAAGTAGCAGGGAAGAACAAAGATTAGAGAACAACAACTTCACAGCAAAGGTCGCTCGGTATTTACCTAGAAATCACATTAAAACTGTGGTTTAAGACACCTGACTTGTCTGAAATGTCACCAGTTCTGATAAGAAATATGACTGCGAGATGACACACAGTTGACAGTTGACACAGTCATCCAAACTACTCCATGAGGAGCAATAGTTTTTTCCTGGTGTCTCTCCTCCTCGTGCTCTCTCTCTTACTGTGCCTTCCAACACAGTAAAATTCTGAGAGGGGAAAGGCAGCATCCTCTGGCAGCACTCCTTTTGAGAGTACTGCCCAAGGGATTTCAGAGCAAGGATCACTCTCCAAACTAAGGCTTCTGAGAACAATGTTTGTGGTCAGCACTGACAGCACACTTGCAATCCTCCAACAGAACCAAGGAATAAAAAGCCAAACCAAAAAGACATCAAACAACTTATGCATACATCAACCACAGAGACAGCCAAGAACATAAAGCTGTATCTTCTCCAAAGAGAGCTTCTGACTAAATTGAGAAGCAAAAATCATGTACCAATCATAATTAGAAAAAACCATTATGTCCAATTAATTAAATAAAAAATATTCTGGTCTACAGGAAACAGGTATGTAAAACAGAGATTTAATTTGAAATCTGAATGTTGTTCTGGGAAAAAACAAACAAACAAACAAAAAACCAACCCAAAAACCCTTTCCCAATTTATCTCAGCAGTGACCATTTCCTAAATTAGTTAAAGACCTCCCAGTCCTGCGTTAACCTTCACACATAAATGAGATGAATACTCATTCCTGTATCTATTTTTCTATTTTTTATCAGGAGAAATACTTCTTATCAGGAATATCTGAAGTACAAAACATTGTTTCTATGCTTGCATTATCATTTTGGTCAGCTCTGTAAATAACAACATGCAGGAAGAATTTTAAGGTTCCAACTCTCATATATCTTTGAAAGGAAATCACCAAAAGCAAATTCAAAAGTTTCTGTAGTGGAAGGAGCACAATCAAGAGGAAGATTCTTTTTCTATTTTTTTTTTTTGAAAAGGACTGATTGTTTTCATCAATGTCACAAACTGCTTGACACATTCAAATATTTTGTTTAAAATAAACAGCATAATGGACTATAATGGAACACATTTTGTGCCGAATTACGTAACAGAAAAGGTATGCAAGTTTAATCAACTATTACTTAGCATATTCCCTGCTTGAAGTCAGGCAGTGTTCTCACTACAACTCACACATTCCTCAGCCCTGTAAACGATCCGAGATTGTCAGCCACTCCGGGCGCCTCCGGAGCCCAAATTACACTGCAGTGATGCTGTTCCCCTCCCAGCCTCGCAGCACCGGCTCAGGCTACAGGCAGCGATCTGCAGCAAAGTGACCCGAACGCCGCTGCGGGCACCAAAAAGCACAAACGAACGAAAAATTCCAAACCTCCCACCCGTACCTGAGCAACCCGGAGCTACTCACCATTCACGGCTGCGGGAAACTGAGCCATCATGGTCCCGAGAGCGCCCCGCTAGCCCTCAGCCATCTGCAACACGAAAACATCGGGCCATTAATAATGCAACAAGGGCAGAGCCGAGCGGGGCGCGTCCTCCCCGGCCCCCACTTCCGACCGCAGACAATGCCCGGCCCGGGGCCGCTGCTCAACCAGCGGCATTTACACCGGCGAGGGGGCGGCGGGAGGATTCCTTTCTGGCTTTTTCTGGAGTAGGGTGTGCAGCGCAGTCCTGAAGCTTTGTGGCAGTTCTTAAAGGAAAACACTACGGACTGCTCGGAGTGATGCACACAAGCAGCTCCCGGCCATCCGAGACATGTGGCTGGGGACAGCACAGCCCGGGGTCCCAGCACAGCCCTGCCAGCTCCCCCCGGAAAATATTTAGTGTTTCATTAAAAAAAATGTTAAAAAAAATTTCAGTGCTCATCTCCATAACTGAAAGCTGCTGCTGAGCAAAGTGGAAACCCAATTATTATTCAAATTCATCCACTCCAACACTCCACGTCCTATTAACAAAGAAAACACTCCTACATGATGTATTCTTAAGAAAGAGCTTGTCCCAACAAAAATCTGTCATCAGCCAGTTTTGCAGAAGCAACACAATTAAGTTATTCCTTCTCCTGAGCTACTGCATAAACACTCAAAAGCAGAATTTAAACGGGGTCTTAACACCATTTACTTCCACAGTAAGTATCAGAGTACTAAGATTTTCTTTTTCTACAATCTTCCAAGAGTACCTGTATAAAGAATTCTTTAGAATTGCAAAATATTCACTAATACTTATCTGAGGGAAAAGCATGAACAATTCACTACTTTACAAATGTAGAACTAAGACAATGAAGTAAGCTTGTGCTTTGGATCATTTTACTTAAATACTGAAATTTATACTTCATTATTGTTGTGCTCTCTATGGAGAAACTATTGTACAGGATGAAGTTAGAAAAATTAAGTATTTATTTTAATTAAAAAATACATGAATCACATCTCACTCCCTTTTCAGACACCAAACCTTCTACCCACACATACACAAAAAAAAACCCTTTAACCTCTCAATACAGCCACATATTTTAATATTAAGTATAGAAATATCACATCCCCCACACTCCCCTCCTGCAAAGAAACTCCTGCACAACTCAGCACAAAAATCACACAACTGAAAAGCACTTTGGTTCCACCTGAGGACAAGAAAGCATTTTATTGTATCTACTGCACATTTCTTCAATAAAATTAGAAATGTCTGGGATCAGTTGTTAACAATTCTTTCTCTATATATAGTTCACATCACCGTTGTACATACAAACATTTGTGGCTACACACATGTACACATAGCTACTTAAAGAAAGTAAATGGAGTGGTTGGTGAATCCAAATGATCTCTCACAATGACAATAAGTATCAACCCCAGAAAGATGAAAAAAGGAAGCGTGGATCTGTTCCAAGATATGGACCTACCAAGCAGCCTACCAAGAGACACTTGAGATCTATAAAGAGCCTTCCTGAAAAATGCTGCCAATGTTGTTAAACGTTTCTACAGCACATTTCTCTGCAAAAGCTGTTCTGTCAAGGAGGTCTAAAACAGAACTGAAACCATGACACAGAAGCAGGGTGCTGGAGAACACCCTCAGAATCAGCAGACTTCTACCTGCACGTGACTTGTTCCAGATTTAGTCTTACTGGTTAAGGGCTACATATTTGACCTTTCCTCCAACTCACTTGATTCTCTTAATTTCAAGCAGGTTTTTAGGTTTTTTTTTTAATGAGTGATCACAAAATCATAGACTATTCTGAGTTGTAAAGGACACAAGATGATCATTGAGTCCAACTTCAGACTCCAGGCAGGACACCCTAAAAGCTAACCTGTGTACCTAAAGAGCACCAGTCAGACACTCCATGAACACCAGCTGGGCCATGACCCCTTCCCTGGGGAGCACCTTCTTGTGCATGATTAACCTCTCCAGCAGGAACTTTTCCTTATATCCAACCTCAGCACTCCCTGACACAGCTTCTCCCTCGTGTCCTGCTGCCAGGGAGGAGAGACCAGCACTTCCTTTGCTGCTCCTATCATGAGGAAGATGTAGACAGCAATGAGGTCACCCCCCTCAGCCTTTTCTCTGAACTGGACAAACCTCACATCCTCAGCTGTTCCTCGAAAGTCTTGCCCTGTAGTCCTTTCACCATCCTCATTTCCCTCCTTTGGGTGTGTTCTGATATTTTTATATGCTTCTTACACTGTGGGGCCCAAAACTGGACACAGTACTCGCGGGGAGGCCTCACAACACAAGTCAGATAATTACCACACAGTACAGGTCTGACAGTAAACTCATGAATTCTTAAAGCCCCAAACCTTAAAATACACTTTTAAAATACTTCATGCAACTCTCACTTATAGAGAAGGTCGCATTTTGCCTTGGTTTTGCTGAAATGGCTTGTGTAGATTGAGCTTTCAAAACCCTCAACTTCTGAGCACAGGAGTGGGAGAAGTAACCCAGGAATCTTCATGAACACTAAATGGGGAAACCCCTTCTCCTCATTTTAATGTCCCTGGAATTGCAATTGTACCACATTTTAAAATCAATTTCAACTGAAAAATTTTGAGGACTTTGATGTCACTTTTCACTTGGTGAAGGTCATTCCTATTTATGAAAGCCCCACATCTATGGAGGACACATGTTCCTGGTTCATTTCTATCAGCAAAAATAATGAGCATCCTTGCCAAAATTATCAACACAGATTTTTTTCAGTGTACCTGAAAATTCCCCAAGTTTCTCAAGCCTGGTCTGAACCAGCCTGGTAAATCTGTACTGGGCATTGCCATGTAGGTGAACCAAGGTCCAAAAACAAGAGGGAGCTGCCCAATGGGTCTGAACTGAGAGTACATTACAGCAGTGTGCTGTGATCAAATTATGATTTAGCTCTATTTTCTCACTATTATGCTTATATGCAGACCTTGTCATATTTTAAATAAATACTAAACTTGAAGGACACCAAAACTCTCCTACAGTAACCCTTACAAGCAGAGAAAACTATGACCTTACAAAAGCAACCAAAACTGTAAATGTGACTTTTAGAGGATTTCGTATCTCACCAGCAATAAGAACAAATTCTTATCCCTTTGCACAGATCCACTTCATTCAGACACCAGGGCTACACCAAGCACAGATACTTCTCCAGTGACAGATTCTCAACTGTACCAAGAAGTAGAAAAAGGAAGAATAAAGGTATTGCTGCAATATAATTTCCCCTCACTCAGTTTTTTTTGTTAAAGAAGGAGGAAATAGTCCAGTAAACTCGAAATCTACACATATTTTTTGAAAGTCTCTGAAAAGCCAAAGAATGGAGCTTGCTTTCAACAAATATTCTGTCTTCTGCATTTCCCCAGCTCATCCCAAAGGCTGAGATTATGTACATATCAAAACTAAAAGCATCTTATTTTCACAAATCACAAATAAAGTTGCTCCAGTCACCACCTATTAAAGACCTACAAAGGTATAAAAGCACCGTAAACCTTTTGGACACAAGTGTGAACCACTTATTTACCAAGGGAAATCTCAGCAAAATATTCTCACTTATATTAAGACAAACTTACACTTTTTTAGAATGATTCTAATAACTTCTGGTCATTAATGGATGTGAAAGCTGTAAATTTCTCAGGACCCTTATTACACAATACATTACACAATGTGATATAGAAATGTTCACTGAAGAAAGGAAATAAAAATCAAGAAAACACTATAACCAGTGTCCCAAACAGATGATATGGACAAAATCATGGCCATCACCACAAGAGCATTTCACAGAAAATTGTTTCTGCAAAATGCTCTAGAAGATGTGCCTGGTGGACTCAATCAACAGTTTTGAGAGGCAGACACAGCACAAAATCCATGGTGTAACAACAGGATCAAACATCCTTATGAACACTGTAGATGACATTAAGTCCTGCTGCCATTTAGGGTGAAAACAGGAAAACTTGGATCTTACATTTAAACAGCAGAACAGCAAGTTCTTGTAAACAAGCCATCTGACTAGCCCCAATCCCTAAAGCACTAATTGTTTTCACAAACTGACCTGCCAGACTGCAACTTCTGTTCACTCTTGCAGTGTTCATTATAGCTGACACAAGTAGAGAAAAGAAATGAGGAGACTGCAAGAAGTAGGGGCACGTCAGGACCATGCTGAAAGCATTAGAAAACATTAGAGCTGGGCAGACTGCAGGAGGAGGGAAAAAAGCTTTTTCTTTTCCCTATCATAGGCATATTGCCATTTTATGAAGGGCAGCCTTACCACAATCTTTGTTAATATTTATACTTGAATCATTTTTTTTTCCAAAACATTTCTTAGAAAAACCACAGTCACATAGTTTTAGTAGGAATGAAGGTCTAGTGCACCAGGCTCTGTCTGGAAGAAAGCAAATATCATAGAAGCAGCATGTGTGGTCACACTATTACTCCTTTACTTTTCTCCATGGCAGGAGGAAGATATACTGCAGAATTTTGCTGCAAGAGCCAATTAGCAAGGACAGAGAATGCAGCACTAGTCTAGCACCTGACTTACTCTTTGCAATACCTGTAGATGTAGACAGCACAAAGACAACTCATTATATTTGCAAAGCAGTGACCCTGTAATAGCCCATGTAGTTGTTTCCTGCTTTTTTTGGAGTACTCTCTTAAAAATGAGAGAATAAGAAGCATTACTGAGGCATTATGAAGCAGCACAGACTAGAACTTCTCTTTGTTCAAGACATACTGCTATGAGGAAAAAAAAAGAAAAACATCTCAACATTGTGGCAGGCCAAGCATTTATATTTATCTCCTTTATACAGTACAGTTATACACAGCCACATGGCCTTTTCAAAATGCACTGTGGCCAGCTTACAAAGTCCACCCACTCTGATAACAGATGAATGACATCAGTGACAAAACGGAGGAGTTGACTGTGGGCAGCATTGCTGGCTCTTCCTGCTCCCCCTGCTACTGTAGATAACAGTACTGAGAGCCTTAGTTAATATTTTGATATTAAAAAAAAAAAACCAGCATTAAACATTTTACTTCTTAACCCTGTGGTATGAAGCCACTTCCTTGCTCCTTGTGAAAGAGAAACTTCCTACCCAATAGTGATCCAGACAGAACACAAAAGGTATTTTTCTGACAAATACCCTTCTGCCCACCTTGCCTCACTAACAGGCTTTCTGAACATCCAAAATACAAGGATCTCTGTTTCTGTTCAAAAACCAGAATTGTGTGGTCACTATTGCTGGGTTTACTCTGTTTCTTACACAGCTGCTCAGCTGTGAAAGCACCCATTCAAAGTATCAAGACACAGTTCAGCTCTCTGCTCTGTTTCTGGAGATTAAAACTGATCTTTCCTTCCTCCTAGGAGAAGGTTTCCCCCATTTTATTGCACAGTCATTCAAGGAAACCCAGGAACAGTGTTTGGAATAGTAATGTCAACTCAGGACTTCAACCTCCTACAAGAAATTCTCTGCAGAGAGAGCCACAGGTCCCTCGCTGTCTGTCCATGCCCCTCCAGCTTCAAATCTTCTTTGCAAGGAAGGAATTTTTCTGAGGGAGAGAATGAGAATCCCACTTCAGGAAGCTCACTATTTAAATCCCTGGCCCTTCTCCCAGGAGACACAAACTTCCTCAGGAAAAGATGGGAACTGAACCCAACTCTGTCACGCCCTGGAAGAATACATTCATTAACCTGATCCCAGACAGACAGACATCACCACCTCTGCTTGCTTTGCTTAAAAAGGAAATGAAAAAAAGGAAAAAAGCAGAGGGTAGACTATTTATAAGATTTTTTTAAAAGGCTCTGAGCTTCTACCTTCGAGAAGGAACTCCAGGCTGCATATTGTAACCTTTCCAGAGAGCTGAGATACGCTTGCTCCTCAAGAGGCGGTAACTTAAAATACTCTTGGTTTTTTTTTGCTTCCTACTTTCTAATTCACATGACTCCCCACTCCATATGCTGTTTTTTTCTAGATTCTGTTTTAAAACTCATAAATTCCCACATCTAATCATTTGCAAGCTTTGTACAAGCACCCTTAAATGCTGTTGATGAGGTCCATACACCTTGAAACCTGCAGTTCTCCACTTTCACAATGTAACTCCTAATTTATGTCAATGTGGACTTGGGCAAGATGTAAGTATTGGATGAGTTGTCTTCTTTTCATTGTTTTCTTACTTCAACCCTGACTGGAAACATTGAGAGCATATTACTTTTAAGCTTATTAATTTAAAATCTTGCCACCTTAGACAAAAATTTTGAGCCCATTCCCGTCCTTCTATCAGGAACACAAGCAAAATGCTAATGGAGAAAAAAAAAACCAGCAGAATTCTTAATGTTATTTTCTTCTTATTATAGAAGAGATGCTACTTAACTTGCTGCTCAGCTTTCAGACACAGATAACAGAGCAAAATGTACAGAACATCTAATGGGCTGCTATAGCAAAGCATAAAACAAAAGATATGTGAGCACTCTTCTGTGCTCAGCAGAGAACAATCTTTGACTATCTCTAAAACTAATGAAAGCAAAACATTCAATGAGAATGGATTTACAGTTTAGGTTTCTGCTTTCAAGCTGGGCAGGTGCACAAAACCATCACAGGCTTAACTCCTCAAAATTGAATGAGATGACAGAGAGGAGGAGAAAGGCCACAAGAGGCCTTCAAAGCAAAGAAATTTTGTTTATCTCTGATGAATCAAAAAACAGGGAAACCTTGTGAGACAAGAAGCAAAGATTAGCAGCATATGGCAGTCAAAACAGGAAAAAATAACTAGGTAGGAGTATTTCAGCTGGATAACGGACGGGTGAAAATGCATTCCCCAAGGTGACACAGAAAAGTGTGGGTCTAATGGAGATCCCAGCCAGCACAGGGACTCTGTCCAGCACACTGGGCCTGAGCCTGGCCCAGGACAGGGGCACTGTGGCCACAGCACCTCCCACCTGCCCCAGCTGAAGACTCCTCCTTCTGACCCCACTCCCACCCACAAGTCTCATCCACACTTATATTAGCAAGAACAGTCCTTCGAATCATCAGGTGAAATGTGGTCTCTTAAGCCTTTATCACAGAGCTCTAGAGCACACAGTAATAATGTTTTGATCACCAAAGTTGAATTTCATGATTTTAGGGCATCAGTTATCACCTCTGTTAGACAAACATCTCAATATTCCAAGGGGCAAAAGTATCTCAGTTAGAAAGACACTTGTCCTACCTTAAAGTCCTAAGAGTATAGTGGGAAAAGCCACAAAGTTTTAGCTTTTGATTAGTAAAATTCTTGACTTTTGAAAGATAAGACTAAAGTATTACTTAAATGTGCTCTGACTTTTTGATATGTTTATTAGTATAGCCATAATAGGTAATTTTTTTCCACATTCCAATTGTAATATTTTTAGAAACAAAGAAGAGTTAACTCCCATTTCCTGTTCTTCCCTTACTTCATGTGTATGCTGTTGAATCACTAAGTGCAGATACTGCTCAAGACTGATGCCACAGCATTTCACAAGCTCCACTTGCATCAGCCTTGAACATTTTCTCTAGTAGAGCCAGCTCAGAATTATTATCTGCTAATTCTGAAACAACAACATCCCATATCAAAGTGTCTCCAGTCAAACTGGCTGCTCTCAGAATTGCTGTTCCAAAGAAGCTGTGACATTTCTGGATCAACCATGCCTTTTCAACTATCTGTAACTGCCAAAATGTTTAAAAATAGTTCTCAGGTACTTGTCCTCTATTAGGTAATTCCAATGCTTTGTGCTGCTACTGTCATCATGTTACATCATTTGAATTTCATGTGTTGTTCTGAAAATAAGAGTTACACAACACTGAGCTCATCTATATATATTAATGTTCAATCCATTATTTTAACTCTAGGATCCAAGTAACCAACCTGGCCAGGCTGTGTTCCTGAGTTCTAAATAGCCTCAATTTAAAGAAAAAATGACATTTTCTCAGCTCCATTTTTACTTTATAATTTTTATGTGAGCTAGTCCTCACTTTTATGACCTTTGGTGCTAATGGCACAACAATACCAGAAAAACGAGTTACTGCAGCCCCTGCATCATCTTGCAAAGGGCAATAAAACAATGTATGTGTAGAAGTAAGAAGAACAACAAAGAATTCCTGTTCTAAAAACTTATCCTTAAATAAATCTGAGAATAAAAAACCCTACCATCCTGATAGACAACATTATAGTTGTCTAACTATAACATTATAGCAAGATTATAGCAACCAAGCAAGCAGGATGCCTGAATTCTCAGCTTACCTTTCTCAGAGTATGAGTAGCTAAGTACTTTGATGAACCCCATCACCCAACATGAACCAAGGTTAACAGAAGTGTGTCCTTTGCAAGGATCTTAACTGACTATAATATTCATAAAAAACAGGCAACCAGACAGAGAAAGTACAACCAAATTTAGTGCCCTCAAGGAAGAGAAAGACTGCTGTATGCTTGAGTACCAATATTAGACACCAGAGGATCCACATGGCTAAAAGCTGCTCTAAATATACTGACCACGAGAAAAAATTCAACACAGGCTCACATCTGATCAAACTCAGACAGCCAATGCCACAGAAAACAAGGCTTCACTGCTCACAGCTGGCTTAAAATTTTGGCTTACACTGGTCTGTTACTGGAAGGAACCTGAACTTACATATAGACATAAATCTCCCAGTTCTATATTGATCAGGATTCAGACATACCATTCCAAAGGGAAATCAGCTCCCTGCAATATTTGCAACTAAGCATTTGAAAATTTCAGGATCAAAACAGCTGCTTAGTCCTTCCATAAATACAACCAGGCACCCTAACATGAGTGTTTCCCTTCAAAAAAGTCTGATGTGTCATCTATCACCAACCAGGGCACACAAGAAAAATACAATTTTAAAAGGTGAAGTTAAAGGGTGATAGCATGTTTTTAAAGGTAAAAGGAATACAGTAACTACCCTATTTCACCCTGTATCAAGGTTCAACCTCTGAACTTCGAAGTACACTTTGTGTTAAGCATTTTACTGACAAGCAATAGTGCTTGAAATAGATCAGTCATAAAAAAGAGAACTCTCTAACTAGCACAGCTTCCTCTTTGTTATCTTTATAATCACCAATCATCACATAAGACGAAAAAGCCTAAGAAGGGTTACTGACTTTCCCACATCATTCAGCCACCTAAAGTGAACCTTCCAATCCAAGCAACACCCCAAACTGTCAAGACAACTGCTGCTCTCATGATTTTCACAGAAGGACTGTCTACATCGAGCTTCACCCCAAAACTTGGAAAAATGGCAGGATCCATCATCTAATACCCTTGACCAAGAGATTTAACATTACATTGAACTGAAAGCAGCTTTTGAAAGTCAAAATAACTTGAAAACAAGGAAGTAGAGCATTGGCATACATATACATGAAACTACTCACAACCCCAGTGCTGCCAGGAACACTGGCTAATGTCACTGTAAGACCAAGCTCTGTTATTTTTGGGGGCGTCTCTGACTGGTCAAGGATCCTGGTGACTGGAAAAGGCAAACAGAAGGCTGCTAAGTCTTACTTCAGTCCCTGGAAAGATCACGGAGCAAATCCGCCTGGGACCCACCCACAGAAGAAGAAAAATGTGCTTGAAGAAGAAAAAGGTGATGGGAAATGGGCAGCATGTGGCTATTGAGGACAAACCACACTTGACACATCTCATCTTTGAGATGACTGGCCCTGTGAATGAGGGCACAGCAGCTTGTTTGGACATTACAAAGGCCTTTAACAAGGTCTCTCACAGTCCCCTTAGAGCCAAACTGGTGAAATACAGTTTGAAAAAGTTGACTGTAAACTGGGTGGAAAACCTGCCTGACCAGCAGACTCAAAGGACCAGTAGTCCCAAATCCATGTGTTTGGAACTAATGTTGCTCCCCAGGGGCTGATTCCATGGCCAGTATTATTTAATGTCTTCACTGGCAGCCTGGGCAAGGGGATGGGAGGCACTCGGAGCCAGTGTGGGCACCAAACTGGAAAGGGCTGTCCAGTGAGATTTTGGGATCTTCACACTCAGAGGTAATCCAAACACAACTAGACATGGTTCTGAGTGACCTGAGTTAGCCATGCTTTTCATGGGGTTGGACCCTATGAAAAGATGACTTCCAGAAATCCCTTCAAAACAATATTATTCTATAACTACATCTGAGGTAAATAACAGCAAATGGAAATTGTTAAAAGCATTTTAAAAACAGAGATGTTGGAGGTATTTCCCTTCAAGCAAAAACAAGCCAGAAATTAACATTACAAATAAAGAATTCCAATTTTTGAATCAATTTTTTTTTTTAAAGGCAGAGAGAACAGCTCTGGTCTTTAAAAGAAAAATATCATTAAATGTTTTTTTCGCCTATTTTGCATGCTGATCAAATTAAATCTTTTAAGGCAACAGCAGATAACCTGTTAGTTAACAGTTTGCAAATAAATCATCTCTCAGACCAGAGACATCTGTCTCAATTTGTAACAGGAACTAATCTGGACGACACGGCCTTTCAGGAACTAATCCCAGGGTATTTCCCTGACAGATGCCTATTTTCAGAGGCTGTGAAGGTTTCTGATAACGCCCCCAGCAAGCATGCACATCACCTTTCACTTTCCAAATGCTGCCTCATCTTCCTCACCAGCTCCTGACAAGCAGCTCAATGAAGAATCACCTACAGACTTAGCTCCTTTTTTTATAGCTGCTACTTTCCTGTGGCATGAAGTTAATTCACTTTTCAACACTGAAGACTACAACAGAAATATTTGTAAAAAACTTGACTGTAAGTACTGCTGCAGTACAAATCACTGAAATACCTGAATCTCAATAAATAAAGCCTTCTCAAAAACACAGTTCAAAATCATCCACACGTCACTTCCACCTTGACCTATCTCATTCTGTCTACAAGAAAGGTTAAAAAAATAAGTATCCATAAAGTTTTGGTGCTTTGACCAGCACCTATGGTAGATAACCCCATTATTTTTATGATTAACACCAACAGGCCATAGGTACCCTGATTTGTTATTGTTACTGCTACAGGAACATCCTCTTTGTTTCTATTACAGTGACAGCTACAACTCAGCCAGGGATACATCCTGTACCCCAGATCTTGTACAGATGGAGGAGAAAAAAGTAAATGCAATTCCCTCAGGATAGTAATTAAAAGACTAAGCATATTTGCTTGATCTAATTTAGGCATCTGAGTTAGGAGGCTAATCTGACAAAAAATTCTGTTCAACAGAGAGCACGGAGCAGCCTAAATCCATGTTTGCAGGCATCATGCAGTTCTCTTCACATCATACAGAGCCCAGAGTCAGAATTCGGGTTTCTCTAAACACTCAGACGTGAATGCCCCTCCCAGCTAAGTCAGAATAAAAAAAAATACACAAACAAAACACAGCAGGCAGAATGGAAACGAAGTAACAAGAATGAACCAGGTTTGGTAGCAGAATGAAGCCCAGGTAGCAATTTTTCTAATTAGTTTCCAACACTCATTACTTCTAAACGTCACTGTCACATCAGTGGATATAGATATTTGTTACAAGCAAATTTCAGATGAATGATTAAAAGTTTCTGAGAGCAAGCAGCAATTCACGTGCCAGCGATGTTACCCACACACGTTCTGCTTCACACCCCCCGAGTTCCCCGTGTATACTCCGGCGTGAGAGCTGCGGCCACCACAGGCCAACTCCAACAGCAAACGAGTTCAAAAAACAGCATTTCCCAAAAAAGCGACGCGCACGACAGGGCAGCCTGGACACAAGGGCAAAGAAGCGTGAGACTTCTCATTCCCATGTTTCAGATGGGGAATTTCCGAGTGATGTTTAAGAGAACCGCTGCAAGAACAACTTCAGAGAACGCAGGCACTATCTTAAAGCACGACCTACTCTCGAGCTCTGCAATGTGACAGATGTCAAAGCCCCAACTGCCGAGAAAACCATTTACTGTATTCAAAATGGTACCTTAATGTTTAGGGAACCGAATCACGTACCTCAACCTCATTTTATTTTCTGAATTACGACATGCCGCGGTGAGAAGTCAAGACCGAGAAAAGCCACTCTATTTACAGACAGAACAGTTTGCAAACTTTCAGTGCAGAAACCAGCTCGGTTTCTCCAAACGCCGGGTTTTCACAGTTTACTAGACGGAACAAACCCACCATCACCACAGGGAGCCGGGGTCCACAAACCTCGAGTCAGCTCACCTCGGCAGGGCGCTCCCCTGGCCGCTCCGGGAGCTCTTCGGGCACGGGCACCGCGAGCTCCCCGCTCGCAGCGCACTGAGGGAGCGCGGCCGAGCAGCGGCAGCGCCGGCAGCGGGAGCCACCGCCGCTACCGCCCAGAGCCCCAGACGCCACCCCCACCCAAAAATAAAAAAAAAAATTAAAAAAAAAAAAATTAAAGAAAAAAAAAATAACCCCCAGACTCGGACAAGGGATAAAGACAAGTAAAGCGGCCCGCGGCGGTGCGGCCCGCGGCGCTCCCGCCCGCCGGTACCTGNCCGGCACGGGGCTCTCAGTGCCCCATGGAGCGGTCGCTGTGCCCCGGGGTGCAGCCCCCGGGTCTGGGCCGGGCTCAGGGGATGTGGGCACCGAGCCCGCCGGTGCCTTTGCTGCACGGTAACAACTATGCTTAAAGACCCGACTGGGAGGTTTTACTCCGTCCTTGCTCGCATCTGTCTCACTCGATTCCAACTGCTGCCTCCTCATCTGCTCCATAAGTCACCTTTTCTTTATCTTTCCGGGTGTATCCCAGTCCTATCTCTACCAGAAGCTGAAAAGCCCTCTGTTCTGCACAGGCAAAGCTCCCAGATTAAGACAATTCTCCCACCCTCGGTGCTCTTCCATGGGAAGCGGTTCCCGCTGGGACCGCACCAGCGAGGAGGGGGCCGGCACCAGCAGCTAAGCTGGGCTCACGCCAGGCACTGCTCAGTGCTCGGAAATACTTAGGGCTGTAGGGGGTTAACCTTCCAAAATTTAAAGAATCCTGTAGGAAGGAAACACGTGGGAAATGCCATGAGTTTTAACCAGCAAAACGTTTTCCTTCTCCAGCGAGGGGATCGTGCACAGACGATTACAGCGCCCTTCTGCTATGCTTTTGCTGGGTAGGTAATTACCTATCACCTTGGTACAGCGCAGATTTTTCCACTGACTCATTCTTCTGGGCTTCTAATGAGCCTTTCCAGTTTGTTACACCTTTTATCATTCACGGTGAGCCCAGAACAGTCACGTTCCTGTGCCATGCAATGGCCATGGCCACATCCTAGCACATACCACTGGGCAGTATTTTGCTTACACACCTGATGTTTGCATTTGCTGTCGCAGCTGCCCCATTGCACTGGCAGCATTCATGCATTTACCCCTTGTGACCTCCTCAGCACTCATCTGATTCACTGCTTTTGAAGATACAGCATTCTCCTCCCTCACACCCAGCCCAAAAACATGCTTTGTATTTTTATCCTGTAAACAGACAGCAACCTTGACTTTGATGCACAGATATTTGCTGTGTAGGTGGATTAAAACGTGTTATTCAAGGGGCCCAGCTGGCCTTGGGCTGTTTTGAAGTCATCTGCAGATTTCATGAGCAGTGCTTCATGTAATTCCAAATAATTGTTTGGAATAACAAAGCAGCCCTGGGTCAAGAGCAAGCTTCTCTGAAGCCCAATTAAAAAGTCTCTCATCTGACATTTTTCACTTGAATTACTTTCTAACACCTCTTAAAATGCAGTCTTTAATCTGTTTAGTACACATTATAGTGATACAGCAGTTCTAAATGTGACTTTGTTGTGTTGGCAACACCTCCAGCCTGCTCTGGACTGAAGACAAGTGCTTGCATCAGGCATAACAGTTTACAGGTTCATAAAGGCCATTGTAGAGAGGATTAAGATAACAATAAATCAAAAAAACATGTTTCTTCTCGTAAGACAAAATTGATCAAGTTACTGGTTACAGCAGTTAAGGATTGGGAAGGGCAGTGTAAAAATCTGTGAAGGAAAGTCTCTAAGAACAGGTTACACAGACACTGGAGGAGTTTGGTAAATAGAGTTGATCATGCCTTGAACATTGAACTAAGGGACTTTTCAAGGAACCTCAGGGTTCCTTTCTTCTCTAATTGATGTTACTGCCATGTCCCACAAACAAATGAACCTGGGCTGTGTCTGTGCTTACCACTGGCTTCGAGGTGACAAAGTACATAAAGCAGGAATTGCATAAAGGACATGGGGATATTTGATTCTGTAAATATGACAGATGGGGAATGATGCATCTGCTTTCTTAATGTTATGTGAGATCCCTATAGGAAAGCAGCAATGTACCTCATTTGAGATACCTACACACATTGCCTAATACCTCCTTTGAGACAAAACTGAAGCCAGGAAAATCACAGAATGGGTTGGAAGGGACCTTTAAGGGTCATCTAGTCCAAACCCCCTGCAATAAGCATCTTCAATTAGATCAGGTTGCTCTGAGCCCTGTCCAGCCTGGTCTTGAATGTTTGCAGAGGTGGAGCATCAACAACCTCTCTGACAGTGTTTTACCACGTTCATTGTAAAAAAACCCCTTCCTTATATCTAATCTAAATCGACCCTGTTTCAGTTTGAAACCAGTACCCCTTCTCCTGTTGAAACAGACCCACTGAAATACCTCTGCCTGTCTCTCTCACAGGCCCCTTTAAGTACAGAAAGGCCACAACAAGGTCTCCCTGGAGCCTTTTCTTCTCCAGGTTGAACAATCCCAACTCGCTCAGCCTTGTCTCATAGCAAAGGTGCTCCCACCCTCTGAGCATCTTCATGGTCTGAACTGGACCTGCTCTAACAGGACCACACCTTTCTTGTGCTGAGGAGCCCAGAGCTGGACACCCAGTGGGGGCTCAGAATCACCTCTTTTGACCTGTTGCCTGGGGAGGGAGGAGTTGTAGGGAATTAAAAATTCAGCAAGATAAAAATTGGCACATCAAAGCTTTATGCATTCTGATTCTGTACAAATTCAATGTTGTTTCATCTATGTTATCACAATGAACTGGAGCTGATCAGAGATATTAGAATAATAAATACCTGTAAGATTAATTAATTATCAGGAAGAGGAGGAGGAGGACTCACAACCTGCAGTGCAGACACCATTGATTGCAGCAGCCCCTCAAGTCACTCTTCCTTGGAAATGGGGTATGTGGACACACAAAATTTAGTGTCAGCTATAAAAAAACACATCCTTGAAGTAAAGCTGAACTCTTATTCTACCTAAGGGTCTTATAGAGATGTTTTATTAGTAATGTCTGAGGGACAAACTAGTATTACATTTTTAAAATAGAGAATTAAATTTGCTTCCAGTCAGAGTTTGACTACTGCTTGAAGTAGGTTCAAAAGAAAAACACTGCTTTTACAAAGGTGGAGTTTCTACAGGCACTGTTGCAGATGCTGCCTTTGGGCATCTCAGGGTTTGGAAAGAGTGCTTTTTGCAAGTTTCAACACATGGTTTTGGGGGCTGATGTCAAATACCAGGTGAAATAAAAGTCCCTTCTGGTGCCAGTACCCTTTTAGCAATGAGTAGACAGTGGCAAAGAAACTTAAAACTGCAGGAATGAATTAGTTTGTTTCAAAAAGCCGTTAAAGTAAGAGAAATTAATAACAACTGATAATAGAAAAGGGAGCTGAAAGGAGAAGAAACCAATGGTAGGATAAGATAGAGGCTTATTCCAGGCATAGGGGCAGGGTTTTAGCACAACAGATACTCAGAGGAGACCAATTAAGATGAAAAGTGTGGGAGGAGCAGAAAAGAAGTAGGATTTACTATAAACAATGTTTCATCCTCTAGGATTGTTATGGTATCATTTATTATCATGCACTTCTAGTGGGAGGTGTCCCTGCCCATGGAAGGGAGGTTGGAACTAGATGATCTTTAAGGTCAAACCCAACCCATCCTATGATTCTATGATCTCCTTGTCATGCCTGAGCCAAAACCAACATACAACAATGTGTATTGGAGAAGCTATTACTATTAGATACAATGAAGATGGAGAAACTATTACTATTAGAAGCAACTCAGTTTTCACATTAGGGCTTTACTTTTTTTGTCATTATCTGTACTCTGTCCTCAGTTTCAAAAAGCAATTTTGTTATCTTTAGAGTAATGAGGAAAGATCTCCACTGACAGCAAAAAAGATCATGAATAAAATTGCTTACCCTGAACTGAGTGGCAGTAGGTAACATGACTTCTCTGCTCTTAGTTTACTCCATAGTATTACTTATTTTCTCTGCTCTGCTGCAAGAAAACACACCAGAAGTGAATGCTTTTTTCTCCCTGTCGAAGCCCTCCAACCAGGCAGTGTCTGAGCTTGTTGACAGACATCTTCCTGCAAATGTATGTTTAAAACACATAAAGTTAAACCAGAACCAAATGAACACCAGAAATCAGTTGCTGCAAGAATAGGCCATGCTTTGTGCACAGTTACTGATCAGGGATCGAGGGAGGTAAAGCAACAACTATTTCTGAGTGCTCAAAAAGCAGTAATTGCTCAATAGCAACCTGCACACGTCCCTCCCGTAGTGACCTGTTTATTTTTCCTAATGAGTGGCATTTCCTCATCTGGAGAGTCCAGCTTGTTGTCCCAGCTATAAAGAACTGCTTAGGAACAGCCACACCTACCTGATGAGTGACGGCTCTGACCCTTTTATTAGATTTGACTCTATTATTCATGCTAAATTTTCTTTTGCACCTCCTCTTTTTTCCCTCCAGCAACCACTCAGTGCTGCTGCAGGTTTCATATTTACAGCAGTGTCCAACCACTTTCTTCCTTTTGAGTAAATGCCAGATACTGTCTTTTAACCCACATCTTTATTTAAAAATGGAGGCATAAAACACAGTGGAGTAAAGAAAAGGACAAGTTAATATTTGCTTTCCACACCTAACAGAACAAGAGTGGTGAATTTCTGATATTGATTCTGAGTAGCAATTTATCAAAAAGGCGTAGAAGGCACAAAGCACACACTGTATCAAAAATAGAACTTCTAGAGATATTGGTTTGGTTTCTGAACCAGAAGCCCATGCAGGTTTTAAAACAACAAATGGCTACTGTATTCATTTTGCAGGATTTTCTATTACTTCATAGATGTATAAAATAAAATATTCATGTCCCAACTTTGTTCCCTGCCAAGCACTGATATTATTTAGTAGTGGATGGGGAGCTGGACTGTATTTGTTCAGTGGCAAAGCCTTCTTTGCCTACAGCACTGAAATTATTTTGAGATCTACAAAGCATCTATGTAACCATAGAGAAAGTAGCTTTCCAGACAGGCCAGACCATGTTGTGAAGGGAAGCAGTGCTGACTCATCCAGACTGAATTATGGCAAATAAAATTTTGCCAACTGCTGAGCAGACAGAAGGGTTTTACTTGCTCTCCCCAGCTGCAGTGCAGGCAGGCAGAAATGCTCCAGCACACAGGCATTTCACAAGTGCCAAGTGCTGACAATAGCGGAGCAATGGGGTTGAGCAAGGTTATTTGTTGCAATTTTACAATCCTTATGCCATAATTAGTAAATAATACAGAGTTGCAGGTTCATTTCAGACTCA
Organism: Notiomystis cincta; assembly: GCA_013398075.1. NCBI lineage: Eukaryota > Metazoa > Chordata > Aves > Passeriformes > Notiomystidae > Notiomystis > Notiomystis cincta. The sequence continues at coordinate 102,750 of VZRX01002135.1, forward strand.
TTTGTTTCTCCATGCTTAAGTTTTGATGCAAGCCAAGAAGCCAGTCTTGCTTGCTTCCCAATAGGTTGGGATCCCTACTGCACTTGCTACAAATGTGTCTGGTTTTTGTCGCCACAAACCTTTCAGTTTTAGGTGCTAAAAACCTGTTTTTTGGTGTGTACTGTTGGGTTCTGAGGACCAGTACTATTTTTGATTGTGTACCTCTTGTGTACCAAATTTTGCAAGGTTCTCTGAATGACATATTGGTTTTAGGAGATGAATGACATAAATATTGTGAACATTTGAAATAAATCTTCTCAGATTTCAGAATGTTTTATGAGCTGCTGTGAAAAGGAAATTTTTTCAAATTCACAGACTTCTGGAAAGATGCAGGCATGTAGAGAGCAAGTACATACTAAGATAAAGATATGCAAAACAGTGTAAGGCAGTAAAGTAAATGTATGACTGATGACATAACTAATAAAAACAGGGATTCATTGAAAGGGCAAAGAGATCACTGTGGTTTTAAGCTGGCTTATGGAAGTCTACACAAAAGCTCAGTGTTGATGGAAGACAGAAGTTCACCCTGACTGTGGCTCTTGCTTGCCTGGTGCAATGCTGACAGTTTGAGGTGCTGCTGCCCCCATCTGCCTGACATTCTGCTGGACTTTTCCATGAAAAACAGAAGCAAAGCAAATTCTTCCACCAGCTGCAAGTAATAACGTTGTGCTGTACCTCAGATCAGTGACAAAGTTGTTGCATTCAGGGGGCTGGATCTACTGTTGCAGTCTTTTCCCAAAACTGAGTTGACCTCTTAGATTTAGGGGGTTGTTTTTGCAGTTGAAAGTTGTTTTTGTCCAGAGGTAAATCTGTCAGAGCAAGTCACTTTGTAACTTACATTGACATTAAAGTTTAACAAAGTTCCAGCCAGAGCTGAAATCAATGGAGTGTGAAAAGAGATAATACTATCAGCCATAAATGCTTCACTTGAATTTTCATGCAAGGTTTGTCTGGCTTTTATCCTGCTTCTTGCTTTGGAAAGGGAAATCTATAACAATTTGCTGATCTACTTCACTGATCTACTCAGAGTCTTTCTGAAAATTCATTTGCCAGAGGAAAGGTTTGGCTGCAGAGTCACTAAAACACTTAAGAACAAATGATTCTAACATTTGTGACCAATAATCCTCACCTGTCTGCTAACTTTAGCCTTCATGGCTAAATAGTGTAAGGCAAAATTATCCTTTTGTCCTATGTCAGCAGTGTCAGGAAAAGGGCTTTTACTGCCTAACAAGATAAATCCACTGGCACTTGGCACTGGCAGTCCTTCCAAGAAATACTGCACTGCATTGCTGTGGCTGAATTTGCTTTTCCTCTTCTGAACTGGGATCATGGTGGGCTGGATGCCACTGCCTAGATTGGTATCTTGGCACTTAGTGAGCATATTAACTGGAGGGACAATTGCAAACATGGCAGTGTCAACCTGCTGGAAAGACAAAGAGTACAAGAATTGTGTCCCATGCTGAGGTCCTGGGCCATTCTGTCTTACACGGAGCCAGCTGAGTCCTGCCTGAGCAGCACTCACTAGAGGGACAGGTTTTAAAATCTGATGGAAGGGAAGAAACACTTCAATACAGGGACACAGCCAGGGAAAGAAGCTCTGTCATTAATTTAAAGTTGTTAAAGCTTCCTGGTAAAACTCTCATCTTTGCTTGGCACGATGAAATCTTATCAGTCCTGGCGCGGTTAACGAGAAACAGGAAACTCCACACGATTACTCCAGGTAAATCTGGATCAGTAAACTCTGCTTTGCCCAGGTCACAGTGGAGCAACTCAACACACATGTGCATCCCCAGACTATCCTTGACTTCACCCTTCAGTCAGAGAAATTACCCAGGGAAAGTCCACATCAATTCCACAGCAATAAGGCAGCTTTGAATCAGAGCCTGCAATAAGTCAATTTAAGCACGAACCCATGGACACGTTTAATTTCAGCATTTGCATAACTACTTTATTTTTCCACCAGACCCCCACCCTTTTTCAGTGCAGAAAATTAATAATGCTGCAAGGTGGATTGTGCTTGTTAAAGTTTTTATAATCTTCCTTTTTCACTAAATAGCCTTGGGTTTTACTTAATAAGCATTCAGAAGCTGAATAAAAATATATTTTAGTTGATTTTCTCTTGGGTTTTTATGTTATTCTTACTGTAACTGGTTCTTCACAAATGCAGCTTTTTCTTCACAAGATTCCTGAGGCAATTTAATATTAGTATCTTCATCTTACAGATGAAGGACAGAAAGGTGGAACAATTTAAGCAAGAACATTTCAAACATTTGCTATTTTTGGATACCTCTCTCGGGACACAAAGGCTTACTTGAAGGACTCGCTCTGCCTGGTTTCATGGTTTCATTGGGAGTGGGATGTACTTTCTTTCCACAGAGCAAATCACACAGAGCTCAAGTCAGCACGGCAGAAATCAAAGGCTGGTACAAGCTACAGTGCAGCTCCTCTCCAGGCAAACTAATTTGTCATCACTTGTCACATTCCCACCTTCCTTCTGTTCCCAGCCATATGTTCCCCTCCCCTTCCACCAGCACTGGCACCTGCCTGACTCCTTCTGTGAGCTCAGCCTGAGGAAAGGGAAAAAATGTGTGATTGCTTTTTGACAACAAGCTACAGAGCCAGTTTTGCATTTATAATAATCATAGAATCCTAGAATGGCTTGGCTTGGAAGGGACCTTACAGATCATCTAATTCCAACACCCCTTCCATGGGCAGGGTCATCTTCCACTAGACCAGGTTGCTCAGAGCTACATCCAGCCTGGCCTTATAAAGTGTATTTATTTGTTATTAGTGTATGTTATTACTAATTCTAAAATAGCTATTTTATTTATGTGTTTATTTAGGTATTAGCAATTACGTTTCAAATTACTATTAATTTACATAATCCATAGCTATCGCAAGTTTATAAATATTCATTACTAATTATCGCTATATGATTTACATATAACTTATGCATATTGAAATAACATAGTATCATATATTGTTTATATTTTATAATACCAGAACTCCATAAGCTTTCGATAGTACTGCGGAGGAAAGGGAGCACCCCCCCGACACGACAACCCCTGCACTGAGGAGCTCACGACTCGTCAAACCAATGACATTTTTAAGCATCAATGATTCACCAAAAAAACGCCTTTTACTATTTCCTGACGGGAAAAACCTTCCCCTTCTCCCGCTCCATCGCTCCGTCCCTCACAGCTCCCGCCCACCCGCGGGCGGGGCGCGCCGGGGTCGCGGCGCCTGCGCGCTGGGACCCGCGCTGGGCTCGGGCCGGTGCCCGGGAGCGATTCCCGGAGCGGTTCCCGGAGCGATATTCCCGGAGCGATATTCCTGGACCGGTTCCTGGAGCGATATTCCCNAAGGTGAGGAGGGATCGCGTGTGTGTCCCGGAGAGCGCGGCCGGCGGCTCCGGGGTCGGGCTCCCTCAGCGAGCCCGCGCTGGGCGCCTCCTGCCTCTGGCCGCAAACACACCCGCGGTGCCGTGTTGGGAGGGTTTGCACGATAAATAAAGTGTGGGCTGGGCCTGGTTAGTCTGGGGAAGACTGAGAGGAGGTCTCAGCGTCTAAATATCTCAAATGAGGGTGCCTGACTCTTTTCAGTTATGCCCAGCAAGGGCATGAGGAGCAGTGGCCATAAACTAAAACACAAGAAGTTCCACCTCAACACAAGGAAGAACTTTTTTACATCAAGGGTGGCAGAGCACTGGAACAGCTGCCCGGGGGAGCGTGGGGTCTCCTTCTGGAGACATTCCAAACCTACCTGGACACATTCCTGTCTCACCTGCCCCGGGTGACCCTGCCTTGGCTGGGGGGCTGCGCAAGGTGTTCTCCAGAGGTCCCTTTCAACCCTAACAATTCAGTGATTCTGTGAAAAGTATTTTGGCAATTATTTATGTCCACGTCCTTTCAGCTGGAAAGCATTTGAAATCTTACAGCTAAGGAAAACCAGAGGGAACAAGTAGTGTGTGATTCCATGACTAGTTAATGATGAACGAGCTTAAATAAATGAAACTTAAATGTTTACTTGACACTTCTGGGCTGTTATTGTTGTGGTTGATGAGAAGACATGGCCACCTTGGTGGGGACAAGCTACAAAGAGACCTTGCATTTGAGCAGTGCAGTGTTGCTGTGTTCAGGAGGCTGAGCTGCACAGTTTTCAACTAAGAGGTGATGGATCATGAGTGATAAAGCCATAGTAATACTTAGAATTAATCCAGCCAGAACTGAAAGACTGAACAAGGCCCTTAGTGCCATGGTCTTGTTGACATGTTGGTGTTTGGTCGTAGGTTGGACTCGATGATCTCAGAGGTCCTTTCCAACCTCATTGATTCTGTGATTCAGGAGTTATGCAGTGCACACACAGGGATCACATGCACTTTTATATGCAGTACATTATATGTGTCTGTATTGTTGGCTTTATTAATGTTACTCAGAATCACGTTGTTTTGTCTGGTAGATGAAGAGTTTTTTAAAGTTAAAAAGCCATCCTTCAACGAAGTAACCTTTAGAATTAAAAAGAAGGAAAGCCTACTGCCTGCAAAGACAGAAGTTGAAGAAAGCAAAAGTAAGTACTTTTTTCAGTTAAATATTTTATGAAATAAGTGAAGATTGATGTAATAATACTGCTATTGGATGCTTTTTACTTGTTAATTGAAGTCAGAATTATACTTAAAATGTTAGTTTATGGGTTTATAATTGTAATATATGTATGCTGAAATTATTTTCAATTTGACCTTTGTAAAAGATTATCAGAACTTGGAGACTGTTGTTGAAAAAACTTGATTATGCAGAACTGTGTAGGACATGAGAGTTGTGGGAACTTATCAAGTTTTGATAAGTTTATACCTCAACATTATATTTTTCAGCCTGTGGGCCAGGGTATCCACTGCTTATTGCTGTCAGATTGCAGTTTGATCTGAGTACTGGCATTGAGGGAAAAGATGAGCTTAGTACCATTCTGTTTGGTAAAACTTAATGTAAACATTTTTAAATCGTGTGCTCTTACAGCATTTAAATATTTTAATTGAATGCAGTCAGTAGCCTTGATTATTCTGGTAGTATCCCTGGTTTCATTGAAATATAGTCAGTTGCCCAGAGAGGTTGTGGACTCCCATCCCTTGGAAATATATTCTGGTACATTCTGTTGTCCAATAATCTGATGATTTACTGAAAGTGTAGTGGCAGATGAAGAGAAATCAATATTTTTAAAGAATTTAATAATAACTGGAGACCAGACAGATACAAATGTTTATAGTTTAACTAAGAGCTCCCTCATTGTTAATGCTTTAAAAAAAGTGCTTTCTAAATGCAGTTTTTCAAGTCAAGAATCCAAATATGCTGTGAGTAATCAGAATATTAATTAGTTGTTATCTAGGGGCTGATCTCATTGCTTTTGTGCATGTAAACACCCTCTGTGTCTCAGAAGGACTCACAGTCTTTCTATGGGAGGCATCATCAAAGATGCTTTTATCCAGTACAAGAACTGGCTTGTAAGTGGCTGCCTTGGAATGTTACACTTTGACATGTTTTGATAGGGACAGGGGGAGATGGACAAGTGACCAGTCTTTGCTGCTGCAAGGTGTAAATAATTTCTGGTAACCAGTTGTGGCACATGACATTCCAGCAGCTGAAACTGAAATAATGGATCATGCTTTTTTTTCCTTCCCCTAATGCAGAAATCTCTCAGTTGGAGCTTGGAATTGGCAACACCAAAGGCACTTGTGAAGAGGAGGAGGATAATGAGGATGAAACTTATTCTTCACTGAATGAAGACTACAACAGCTCAAACTCTGAAAATGAATCCAGCTGTCCACAGAGGAGGAAGGATTTATCACCAGGTCAGTTCTCTGTTTTTTTGGCTTTTTTTTTAAAGAAAGCTATTTTAGAACATGCTGTGTTTGAAGTGCATGACAAGTTAGATGAGATGAGTTCCACTCAGCTTAAACCACCTAAGGTATAGGCATCTGTTTATCCTGAGTCAGGGCTGTTCTTCTGGAAGAATAGTGATGGTTCCCACAAACATTTGTTGTCTTTCTGTACTAATTTTGAGAATGGAGCAGAAATTATGAGCACTGTTTCTAGAAAAAAGGCAGCAGAAAATTCCTCTTTAGTGATGCACTATTGCCTTTATGAGTTGAAAATAAAGCCTCACTTTGAGACTGAGAACCACTTTTCATCTCCTTGTATTGTACATGGTAACCGTAGTAGAAAACCATCTTGTGTTCTGTATCCAGAGTTGTCCAGTGCTGCTGAACAGTTGGGATGATTGGCATTAGATACAGAGTGATGCTTTTAGTATTTTGCTTAGATTTTCTCTCTCTTTGATGCAGGAAATATCCCCAGTGCAGCTCACGTTGAGGCTGCTCGGAGGAAGCGTCACTTAGCCAGGACAGTGGCTGATTTTCTTCCTCTGGATGTTTCAAACAGTCCTCAGGTCCCTCAGAGAAGAGGAAGCAGTGATTTAGAGAGTGAAGATGAGTCTGAAACAAAGAATCTCGATTTTGCTCCTAAAATGAGAACTCTTAGGCAGAGGATGACTGAAGAAATGGGTGAGTTTGTGGTGTTTCTCCCAGAGGGTTTGTTTTAGTCTCTGGAACCACGTGGGATTTGTCCAGTTAGGACTGAGGCTTTGTTCCTTAGGGCTCTTGGAAAAAGCCTGTACAGTTGGTACTTGAGGTTTATGTGGGTCATTAACCTGGTTTAGGTCTCACTTGTGGTGGTGCAGAATACTTTGAGAAATGTTTACAAAATTATTTTTGGCCTCGTTGACTGCAAAAAAAATGGCCTTGTGGAAGGCAGATTTACTTTAAATAAAGTTACTGTAAGTCCTGCCTCCTGCTTCTGGTCTGGCCTTCCAAGTGCCCTCCCTGCACTGACATTATAACTCCTTTTGAAAAATAAAAACAAACACACAAACCAGCACTCCAGTCCTTCAGAAGTAAACAAACCTACTGCATGCAAAACATAACTGGCTTTTCCATTGCTTTTATTCTCTTAGAGCTGCTTAGTTTATGAAGCACAAGTTTACTTTACTATTTGAATAAGGGCTATAAAGAATGCATAACTATGAGCAGAATCTGCCATTCAAATTAATGCTAATGAGATATTTTTGTAGCTGTAGTAGAGTATATGTTTTGGAATGCTCAAGGGTTTGTTGGGTGTAATGTCACAGTCTATACTTATACTCTTGTTTACATGTATTATACACAGCTTTGCTTTGAGACATAAAAACAAGATGTTTGTGTGCCTCCTACTGCAGCAGTAGTTGTCTGAGAAGCAGTTGGGGAAATTAATGTTGGTGTGAATTCTACAAATCCCAGTAGCCTTTTCCAAGCCTTCCTTGCCTTGCAGTTTTGCAATCCTCCATCTGCAGGTTTTTCATCTGCTGGTTTTTGTGTGTATCACTTCTCAGAGACCCATTGTTGCTTTAGATGGAGGAGAACAGGAGAGGGGAAAAATGAATGGCATAGTTATATCTAATAATGATTGTTTTAACTTCCAGAGTCTGTGGGTGATGGATCAAGTGATGATGAAGCCAAGTGGGAAGAACAGCAAATAAAGAAAGCTGTTAAACTCTCTCAGGTGACACATGCTTTCCTAAACAGTGGAAGTTGCTTTTTGCTCATAGGCGAGAGAGCTTGTCTGGAGTACTTTGTATCTCCTTCCTGCCCTCTCATTAGAGAGGATTTTAGGAAGTTACTCACTGATTCTTCAGGGAAAGATGATTAGAAATATGGGAAGATGATAGTGAAATTCTGGAGTCTGTGTCTGGCTGTTGAGAAGCAGTGTGGTGGTGTCAGCCCCAAAGGCTGGTACCTGTTGTGATAAGACATCACAAGAAGCAGAGAAGAAAATTCTGAACTCTGATTTTTTTGCTGCTGTCCAAGGGATCTTGAAAGCAATATGCATACTCTTAAAAGAGTATGCAAATAATACAAATGTTGCAAAGTTGCAAAGCAAAAATTACTCTTTTATTCTAAATTTCTTTTGAGTAGCAATCTGAGAGCTCTCTTCATAGTTTAGCAGAATACTGTCTTTTTCCCAATAAGTAATTGGCAAAAATAAACTATATTCTGATGTGCTGAAAGTTTTGTTTCTGACTTTGATCACCTACTCTGGAGTATCTGAATAACCAGCTCTTCATTGAAATCAGAATTGACAGTTGTAGAAATTTTACCAATTTGAAAAATTTGAGAAGTAAAGGACTAGAAGAAGGTTACATCTTTCTGAGACTGGTGTTCAAATCCAATATGATATGTGATCTTAGGTCCTCCTACTTGTTTATGGAAAAGTTAATTCTGCTCTTCAGGAAACAGCAGCAATTTTTAGCAGTAGAACTTGTTAGTTATGGACTTCATTCTTCAGTTGATTGTGTTTTGAATAGACTTTTCTGTCATTAAAATATATATCTTTATATGAGATGTTTAGTATTCAGATGGTATGTCTTGATGATCTGTAGAGTTGCAAAGAGAGAAATTGTATAAATGGTGTATTAAAAATTGACATTTAATTCTTGTAGGAAATTTGTGATGAGGCTTCTGTGCGTAAATATCAACCAACCAAACCCAAGTTTGATACCTCTGTTTCTCTGCCTCCTGTGAATTTGGAACTCGTGAAGAAGCGACTGACTGAAAGGTAACTCCTGAACTTAGGAGTTATCTGGGCTTTTGTCACAGGATGAGACAACAGCTTTGAAGTCTTACTCTTTTTTCCAGAGGGCTTTTTTGGGGTTGTTTTCATATGTAATGATGTCTAATGGAGTACTACAAATTTTTTACATTACCTGGCAATGCTTTATTGTAGGGGAGCATTTGGACTTTCCAAGAGTGTTTTTGTCAACTTGAACTTTAGAAAGTAAATTCATTTATTTGGCAGCAGCTTTTTATGCTTGCTGGCAGTTTCTGACAGGAGCCTTGGCTTGATGTTAGGTTTGCCCAGCGAGCAGAACTTCACTGGGGGCAGGTGGAGCTGACACTCCCACCTCTCCTATGGTAGCTCTTATACCAGCTGCAAAAATAGCCCAGTATTTCCTAAGCAGCCTAAGTTGTCTACAGCCTGTTCAGAACGTGCCTGGATCTTTTTCTTTAGTTGAGTGCCAGGCTGTGACTTTTCTGGAGCAGCTCAGCTGCTGTGTGGGCAGCTGAAGTGTCCTGGGCTGGACATGGGAACTTCCTAGAGGGTGTGTGGGAAGGACAGCTGGGGTCAGGCATCCCAGGGAAAGCCATCCCCTGTCATCCCTCCCAGCCCTGGGAAGCAGCTGTTCAGATAAGTTTAGACAAGTAACTTAATACAGCTGAAAGAAAAATTGTGCTGTGAACTTGCACCAGGCTCTCTCTGTATGATCTTTGCTTTGTACAGACCATCACTGACACATTTGTTTAGAGAATTGAAACTAAGCTGGACTAAATATTTTTGTGGAATTGTATGCTTTCTTAGCTTTAATCACCTGAAGGGAATTGAGTTAACTGAAGCAGGAATTTATGTACAGGTTCAAGTAAGAAAAAATAAGAATACGACTGTCAGGAGTGGGAAACTTGTCTGGAAAACAGCAAGAAGGGGAGGGGGAACCTGTTTGGTGTAAACTTTGTAGATGTTTTTAACATAATAAGTGCTGAAATAGATTAATCTTTTTGCTTTTTAATGTGTAGCACAGTAGAACACAATAGCTTAGTTCAGCTATTTTCTTTGGGAAGTGTTCAGTTCAGGGAGGTGGAATGAATTGTAGTCTGTCTCAATTCTGTTATAGACCTGCTCAAGGTGAGCAAACACTTGGGATATGTAAGGAGGGAAGGGGTAAAAAAGAGAGGAAGCAGAGTTGTAAAATATGTAAATGTTACTGTGCCACCTGTCTGATAGTGACAGCTGTAGACTGAAGTTTTTGGATTTTATCATATAGTAGTAAGTGTTCTCAGTTGGTTTGTGTTTAATAGTGAGCACGTTGGGATTGCTTACAGGTGCTTCTGTCCATGCAACTTTAATTAACTGGTATGGACATGCTGATGTGAGCTATAGTTTTTCCCAGATTCCATTGGGTAGAATCTATTTAATGATGTGATACTATGTAATTTTGGCTTTTATGTTTTTGGGAAGTGTGGTGTATTGAGGAGTCCAGCTAAAATATCTGTGGTGCTTTCAAAACCAGCACCACATAAATGACATTTGGGTCTCCAAAGCATGATTTTTATCCACACCCTGTGCTTCTTCAAATGTAGGCATGGGTGGTAAATCTTTCAGAGCTGCTCAGGTCAAATGCAAGTGCTATTATTAGCACAGGCAAAGATTTTTTATGTGATTATACTGGGGAAAATGTTTTGGAATGCATCAGCTGTTAATTTGGCAGTAGTTCTGATTGTCTGGGTTTCTCTCTTTCAGGATAACATCCTTACAGGATGTGCACCGGGCCCACCAGAGAGAGTATGAAAAATATATGGAGGATATTGAGAGCTCAAAGATGTCTGTCCAGGAGTTAGAGAAGTCTTCAGATGCAGCTCTGAATTACAAATTCTACAGGGCCATGAAAACATATGTAGAAAACTTGATAAACTGTTTGAATGAAAAGGTATGTACATTTTCCTTTTTCTTTTTTTTTTAAGATGATAAAGTGCATTCTGTCAATGAAAATAAGGGATGCCACCCAATTAAAAATCAATTTTATCAAAATAAAATTTAATTTTAATTTAATTTTGTAAGTCCTTGTAGTTGTGAATTTCTTCAGGTAACTCTAAAGAGAAGAAATGCTAGTTAGTGAATACTTTTTCTTCAATGACTAATTGCCTCAAAAGCAAACTGAAATAAAACAAGGGACACCAGTAGTGTCCTGGTGAACCCTTTTGTATGAAGTCTTAGTCCTTGGTGTTTAGCTGGCATTTAGTTTGTGTTTTCAGCCTTACAGTAAAAGCCTGAAAAACTCCCATGACCAGGAACTTCCTCTTCCATCGATACTTCGGGTTCTAATTTCACAGCTATGCTAAAAAGCCATGGAAATTGGATTTTGTTGATTCTTGTGAGATTGAAATCAATTGAAAACCTGATTAGTGTTTACTGTATTGCAGCTGAAGGACATTAATGACCTGGAATGGGCTGTGCATGCTCTTCTTCAGCAACGAGCCGTGAGAGTATCGAAGAGAAGGCAGGAGGAGCTGAAAAATGAATCTGCTTATATTCAGCGTCTGACAAGTCAGTATGAAGTTCAAATTTTCAGTGAGAAAGCAACTTCTGTCTTTGAGCAGAAATACAGTTAATTTTGGCTTAATATTTTAATTTTCACCTTTGATCTCCTTTCCCATTGTCAGTAGGCATGTTCTGCTGTATGTCATTTGAAATTCTTACCTCAGTCATGCCCATGATACTGTTTTTCTCTGGTTTAATTTCTCTGAACATGTCATGACCAAGTATCTTGTCAATTTTTAGTTGTTCAGTTTCCCATCAATATTTATAAAGAAAAATGTGAGTCAGTTTTCCAGTAGGTCTCAAGTTGGAGAAAGCTTGCTTGCTTATTGAATTCTGTGAATATCAGAAAAAGCAGTGTCTAATTGGCAACATCATTTTTACCTGAGAATGTGTGTGCTCAGATTGGAGATTTCAAACCAGGAGTTGACACACATATGCAGAGCATGAAGAAGAATCTACTTTATGTAAGGGTTTTAACTAAAAGAAAACTGTTTCAGTCATTGTAGGAAAAATTAGTACAGTTTTCTCAGCTTGTATTTTCCTTCCACACCAAGGTATTGTTTGTGTGCTGTGTGAATCTCTATTCTAAAAATATTTTAAAAACCCAAACAAACCAGACCTCCAAAACCAAACCCTTTAAAATTGTTTAGGCAAAGCTGAGAGCAATATGCTTGAAGCTGCTGGGAACAGATGGAGGCCAGATGCACTGGATCCTGGTAAATACTAAATCATATGGGTTCAGTCTTCTCACTTCAGGGGATAAACTGCTGATGAGAGAAAGTAGCAGCCTGGGTGGTTTTGTAAAATGGTGTAACAAACTGACAGCAGGTGTAAGGAGAAAAGGGTAATGCCATAGTAAGAGCTGCTATTAAAAAGATTTTACCTCCAACTCATTACAAATGAGACTGTGCTTCCATGTTTAGCAGTCCATTGTTTATGATGTTCCTAGTTGTATTTAGTATAGTAGAAAGCCTGTTTTTTCTTTTTAATTTGCCATGTTGTGCACATATCAGCCAGTTATTAGTGCTTCAAGGAATTTACTCTGACTTACTCTGGAGACTGTTAGAGTTTTGATTAGGTTTAGTTTTTTGTTTTCCAGATTAAAAAAAAAAAAGGAGGAGATTCTTTGTTTCCTGTTTGAAATGAAAACAGGAACTTTAAAAAAATACCCCTTTATTTTTGGCCGTTTCTGTCTTCTGATAGGTGGGAATGACAAACCAACAAAAGCTGGAATGGAAGGTGATGAGAAGACACAGGTTCTGGAAATGTGTGAGCATCGAAGGTAACAGTTACACAGAGGTGCACTTAACCCTGATAAATGTGCTGTGCAGTGACTTCCTGTCATTCCTGCAGTCATGAATGTAAACATGTGGGATTACTAAGTGAGATTACACTAAAATATTTCAGTGTTGAAGTACATGTAAGCCATCTATGTGTTACTGTCATTCTCCATGTTGATTTGAACCTGAATGCTAATAGAGCTGGATATTTTAAATTGAAAAGTCTTAAGTAAGACAAATCTATGAGGGAAACTTTTTCCTTCCTGATTTAATTAATAATGTTATGAACTTTTACAGGAAGTGTGTTTTTGTATCACTGTATAAATAGCAAAACTGGGCAGAATTGTTTCTGCTGGAGAGGTGGTGGTGAGTGAAGCAAATCATCTGCTCGCCCCAGGTTTGCTTTTAGTGTGGAGCAGACAGATGGTACATTTTGGGTGTTCAGAGATTGGTACCAATTCTTTTGTTTTATTGGGAGCTTTGAAAGTTTTGCAGTTGCAGTGGTACCTCAACTCATAACTATACTTTGAAGCAGCAAGTACCTTGGAATTTTTATGGATGAAAAATGGTATAATATTAACTTCCACTTAAAGCAGTTAACTTTTAATGCTAATTGATGTAAATAATGGTTTAAAAATGTTTCTGCAATATCACTTCCATATCATATATAATTTTCCTGTGGTGGAAATACAAGCCATTACTTTTGCAGACTGTTTTTCTTGATGCCATGGCAATAGTTTTTAGAACCCCTCTGGCACATGGGTGCTATCACCTTTCTCATGTAGGTTGTTGAACAAGTGATCCAGGACAGTCTGAGTGCTCAGTAAACACCCAGTGAACTCTCAGACAGGGTCCAGTTGTGCTCCAGATGCTCAGTGTGGCAGGTGGGATGAGTTGTTAGCCTCATCAGTGCTGATGAGGTGAAGGGAAGGTTATTGCATGGCTTGTGGGGGAGATCAGAGATGTTGCTCCAAGTGCTTTGGATGTCACTTCCCAGATCCCCTCCTTTTTCCACAGTTTAGGAGCCGTTTTGGTTCCATAGTTACCATTGCTCCCCCACTGCCTTTCCTTAGGCTGTTGTTCTCACAGCTTGTTTAAGTACATTTGTTGAAGTTGGATTACTTTTCTTTAAGCTTTCTGCTGCACACACAGGAGAGGATAACTCCCCTGACTGAGTTCTTTCCCAAATGCAGGACTTGCAGGAGGCAGGCGAGGGAGCAGTCAGGAGGAGGAGATCACCACGAGGGCTTGTCAAGCGACGAGGAGCTGACTCCCACAGAGGTGGACGAGTTCCAGAAGAGCAAAGGTTGGTAACAGTCCTGAGGTGATGTCCTGGAACAAGATCTCTTGTTGATATTTCTTTAATTACGTTTTTTCTTAAGGAAAGGTAGAGGAATACTTCATTTGAGTTCCGTGTTCTTAGTTGCAAATGTAGAAAAAGGATGCTCCCAGGTAGTTCTGACTAATGACTTGGGGAGAATAAAAGAATGGCTGTGGATTTCTTTTGGTGTCAGTCATGTGGTGGCAGCACTACATAAACTAGAAATAAGGTCTGTCAGATTATGCCAAAGCTGATCTGACAGTACTGAGTGCCATGCTGCAGAATGTTTTGTACAGTCAATTTGTTTCCTGAAGCTAGAGAGTGAATTAAAGGTTGGTGTTTTAATTATCTTGAGTGAATGGGTGAAGAGGAGGTGGGAAAGGCATAATACCTTTTCTTCACACAACAGCAGAAGAATTTTCATGCCTGAAATTTTATCATTCTGGAATAAAGTTTGAAACATAGTGGTTATATAAATCTCTGAAATAGATAATGAAGTAACTTGCCTTTCCTTGGTTTTCTGATGCTTTTTTTTTCTAAAATTGGGTTTTCCTGGGAGCTGTTTTTAAACCATTTCAATGTCAGGTGTGTTTCAATGTCAGGTGTGCCAAAGATAAATAGCAAATGCAATTCTCATAAAAATATCTCTGGTGTCCTGTAGATACATAAACTCTTCAGCTTATGCCTCAATAAGTTCTGTGATTGTTTCTTTTTATTCCCAATGAATATTATCCATAGATAACGTTTTAGAGGATAGTAGGAAAATCTTTGAAGATGTACATGCAGATTTTTGTGACATCAGAAAAATCCTGTTGAAATTCCAGGAATGGAAAGAGAAGTTTCCTGACTCTTACTGTGATGCTTACATCAGTTTCTGCCTGCCTAAGCTATTAAATCCATTGATCAGAGTTCAGTTGATAAGTTGGAATCCTCTTGAGGTAGGTGCATCAGCTGACTCTTGTTAAAAATTGTGTGTATGTGCATTATGTATTCATATGAAAGATGATTTTTTTTCTATACATAGCAAAGTGCATTAGAAGTTAAGAAAGCTACTGTGTTGTCTCAAAAATTGAAGCATGTTGTGGAATCTTCTTAACTTTCTCCTTTCCTTTTACCTCCAGCCCCTTTTTCCCCACACCTCCTGTAAAAATAGTTCTCCTTGGTTCTTTGAAGATACTTGAACAATCCCACCCATTAAATTCTAGCTTTGAATCTTAATTCTGCTGTTTCAGCTCATTCAGTGATGAGGGTGGATCTGAAATTAAGTGGGAATTTGGGGTGTTACTGGATAGAGCTTTTCTCTTAATGCTGAACAACTAACAGGAGTCATCTTTCAGCAGAATTTTACAGAGCTGGAAGAGATGCCCTGGTTCAGAGCTATAGAAGAATTCAGTGATGCAGGAAATGTATCTGAATCAAAAAGGGATGATGATCATGATAAAGAAGTTTTGCCTAGAGTGATTGAAAAAACTATTCTTCCCAAAATCACAGGTATGATAAGATTGTATTGAAAGTGTTCACTGCAGCTGTGCAATCAACCCTTAAATAAAAATGATAATACCAAATAATGTTGGTGATATCACAGTGCTCCAGGATGTAATGATTGTGTAGTTCCACAGAGTGAGGCTAAAGTGGCCTCTTCAGAATTATTGTGAGAGGCTGAGCTTTTTATATGTTTACTTCTCTTACATTGTAATGGCTTGAAACTAGGGCAGATAAGTACTTGCATATTTTGAATGAAATAAATTCCTGTGTTTTTCAGCATTTGTGAAGAGTGTGTGGGATCCTTTATCTACTTCACAGACAAAGAACCTTGTACAGCTTTGCAGTAACATCTTTGGAAAACAAATCCTTTCCAAAAACGAGTCCAGTCGATCAAGAGAGGTAAAAGCTCCTGTGGTAATGAGAAAGAGGAACTTCACCCACTGTGTGTAATTCTGTGTGTGCTCCTATGGGCACTGAGAGCATTCTCCTGAAGTTGTTTGGTTCTGATTACATTTTGTTTTGTCACTTAATATTAAGATGATTTAACAGTTAAACTTCCAGCTCTCTGATTCTCTCCTTGTTGAATATGATGAGGCAGAAATTAGCTACTGTTTGTAGAAAAATTCTGCCTGTATCTATCCAGAATTTGTTTATAGATCTAATCTTTCTTCACTGCAATAACAATTATTTGCATTTAATTATCTTCCAAATTTGAGCTTTAAATGCTAGTAATGCTTCAGTGGTCCATTCCTTAAGCTTTTATTTATAAAGTAGGCCTAGAATTTTAAAACTTCAGAATCCCCAGAGGTTGGTTAATTAGTGAGAGGAAAACTGCAGTGTAATCCTAGCAATCCTTTAATAATTACTTTTATATACACAGTCATTCTAGGAAGCTCTTCTTAGCCTGATTCTGGATTTATTCTGATATAAATCAAATTTATCTAGTGAAAATGGGATGGATTAACTGGTGAAATGGGATGGATGTTTGGGCCCTGGTATGAAAAGAAATACTTTAAAGAAAATGTTTATGCCTTCCAAAGTTTGCTGTTTTAAAACCATGGCTTAAAGTCAAGTGATACAACTGATCTTAGCCAGAACTTAAAATAAATAAATAGGCTTAAAAAAGAGGTAGATGGCAATCCATGGCACCTGAAAACATGTTACCCAATAATGTTATGTTTTTACATAGAATTTAACATGTTTTAATGGAGATCCCATGTGTATAGCTTATTTTGATTTTAATCTGTACAGTTCTCCTGCTTATTTTGGTTTTAATCTGTACAGTTCTCCTGCTGCATTGCAGATTAATGTGCAAAACAAGGCCTCACTTAGGGATACAGTAAAACCCTTTAGGCTAAGCCTGCAGATAATTACAGCTGTGATTTGTCTGCTGTTTCCATTTCTTATTCAGGGTCTCAATGTGTGTTATGTACAAATGGCAGCTGCACTTATCTCTAAGATATCAGACCTCTGAGTGAACTAAATAACCATTGAGGTTGTTACAAATGGAGTATGAAGTCTTTCCTCTAAGGACACATTAATGATTCTTTTTTAATAGGATTTGATGAACACTGTTGTCCTAAGAATGAAGAAGTCTGTAGAGGAAGATGTCTTTATTCCTCTGTATCCTAAGAGGTAAGCTGGCCCTGTGACTCCCTTAAGTTTGTATTTTTTTAGTTCCTCTCCCTTTCTCTCCTACAGATGTAGATGAAATACTGTAGACATCCATGTCCAAGGGATCAGATGTCTGTTTATCTTCTTTTAAATCAAACAAAAAATAATCTTTATTTTAACTTCTTTTTTTCTTCCCATGACCAGCAGTGTGGAAGACAAGTCATCACTGCGTTCCAAATTTCAAGAAAGACGGTTTTGGTCAGCTGTTAAGGTAGAGAAAACAGGTTTTGTTCTGCTTATTTCCCTTGAAATTCATTTCACTGGAAACATTAACATCCCAGACAATATTCCAGTTTTCCTGCTATTCATGTTGCCTTCTCTTCCTCCTTGACTCAGAGCAAGTTAATTTTCATTTGTGAATGTATTTTACCTTCACAAACACAGCCTTAGACCACACTCAAAAATGACAATTGCATGGATTTATAGTGAGAGAGGCAACAGAAAAACCCCTCAGTGCCAAATAATAGTGACATGAGCTCAGAAAAATCTTTGTGATGCCACAAACTGTAGCATCATCATGTCTTGAGGGACTGTGTGTAGTCTTGTCCTGAGCAGATGTAGTAACTTTCTCACTTCTGTCCTGGATTCTCTGACAGTTTTAGTTGCCTTCTGTACTTAGCAAATTGTTAAACCACCTAGAAGGGTAAAATGTTCTTCCCACCCTTGGGAGGTCAAATATACATATCTGCAGGTGTATCCATACATATATATATGTAGATGCCCTTGTAAAATTAATGAGGTTATTTACTATATGCAGTAAATTAATAGTGGCTAATTGACCAGAAGTCTGGAGAGTGCAAATCCTGGGGTTTGAGGACTTGAATTGGCTGCACATATTTTCTTTCTGTGTCTTTCTTGCATGAAACTTGTAACAGTTTTAGCACACTTGCAGCCACCAGCTGTACAGATTCTTTGTTTCTTTATTGCTGCAGCTGCTCTCCAACGTTGTTCTTTGGGATGGGGTTGTCCAGGAAGACAAGGTCCGTGACTTGGGACTGAGCAAGTTGCTGAATCGTTACCTTCTCCTGAACATCCTAAACACACCTCTAGGGCTGGATAATATAGAAAAGTGTAATAAGGTAAAAGATAATGGTCACTGGGTGTATGCTAAAATCCTTCTGTTTTTCATGACTGGAGTCAAAACTGAAGATGGACTATTTAAAAAAGAAAGAAAATTTAAACATTTAAAATTCTATTTTAATTTTTTGTTTTAATAACCTTGTATAAGAGCATTTTAGAGCAAGTACTGGTCTGTAGGTTCTTTAGCATAACTGCTTTGAGAGATGATCAATGTTGGTTTGAAGGAAAAAGCACACTAATAATGACTGAACCTGCCTGAAGGTTCCTGTCAGAAGTGATGTGACTTGGTTATATTGAAATGCTTGTTAAACTTTTCCAAATACTGTGTGGACAGGTGGTTGCCTGCCTCCCAGAGAGATGGTTCCAAGATCTCAGGGGTGGATCAACTCTCCCTGAATTACTGAACTTCAGCCAGCACTTGCTGCAATGTGCCCGTGTGCTACACAAGGACAACCACAGGTAATGGATGAGGCTGCCCTTGGGATTCAATTGCTTCCCCAAATACTTTGTGTTAAAATTTTTTAAATTCCTTAAATACCATATATTTGACACTTTCAAGTATGCTCATGTCATATATATATATATCTATATATTTATGTATATCTATAAGAAAAGTCTAATGTGAAGGAGCACTTCAGCAGTCCTCATTTACTGTGAGAGTTTGAGGTGGTTGATGTTGTGTGCTGTTAATGATCAGTGTAGCCAAGATCATGAAACAAAAATGGTACTTTAGACAGGTTCATAAAAGTGCTGCTATAATTTTTTTCTTTTTTTTTCCTGTTCTTAAATAGTGATGAAACAAAAGAAGTTCTTCTCCTGCTGGTGAAAATTGGAGCTCTGCATATTGTAGAAGACTTCATTGAAGAGCATAAACTTGAACACCTTAAAGCAATGATTGGGAAATAGACATTTTTGAAGGAATGCTTACATTACTGAAACAAACCTGGTATTCACACCACACCAGTTCTAATATGAAATTTAATTAGTGGAACCTGCTTCCTCCAAGAGGTAGTGGTAATCACTGTCTTGGTGTTAAATACATGAGGTGTTTGTTCCTCATGTCTTTGCTGCCATCTACTCCTAGGTTAGGGAGTATTTTGAAGTCACAGTTGTCAGAGCAATGGTTCAGGCATTCTGAAAAGTGTGACAGTTGCTTTACTGCTGTACTGCTTTACTTCCTTCTTGGAAAGGATCCTGCAAACAGAAAGTGCCTGTGAACTTTATCACTGGTAGCCAGTAGGCAGCTTGACAAGTTATTTTCAGTATTAATTGCTAAATATCATTCTGACTCAGCAGTCACTGAGCTCTTCTGACTTGTGGTCCACAGTGATTTTTGGTAGGGTTATTGTTAAGCCATTCCTAGTGAAAAAGAATTCATGATGCTGCTGATACAGAAACAAGGAGGGGGGGTCAGTGTGCAGGTAAGGAATCAGGATTTTCCTCACAGACATTGTGAGGATGAGAACACAACTTCAGTTACTTCCTAGTAACTGGAATTCTAGAAATCTCTGCTTCCCAGTAAGCTCTGTAGAACTTTACTTCTTCATATTCTTATTAGGATATTATATTATTTCTAATGTTTTATAATTTTGTATATTTGCAATAAATATTGTTATAGAATAACAAGGATGCTTCATTTAAAAACTGTAGTGCATCAGAGAATCTGTATGTCTGTGACTATTTCTTCAAAGTCTTCTGTGACTAGAATTTAACTTTTGCAGACTTAATCTCTAAGCCTTTTTATTTTTTTTTAAGTTAAAAATATATTTTTGTAAAATATGTTAATTGTAAATATCTTTGTAATGCTTATCAGACAAAAGATTAAAAATAATCTGGTTTATTTTGAAAATAAAATATTTTACTGTGTAAATGGCTCTTACAGTTCAATTCTTTAGCATGTGACAAAAATGTTACTAAGATGTATGAATAAACCCCTCCAGCTCCATGATCCTTCAGTAGCTTTAGGATTTATGTTGTAAATACTGCTTTCTAATAATCAATTTCTGTTGCATTTCCTCTGAGAATGCCAACAAAATTGCAGCTGCTGCTCAGCAATCACCACAAGCTCATGATCTCATTGCTTTTCCCTTGTTCTGCTTTGTCTCATCCCAGCTTGTCTCTAGCACCAGCCTTGTGCTAAGACAAAAATGTAACTGATGTTCTATCACAATTTAGCTCTGTAGATTTGTTTCTGGATGAAAGATTGCTTGTAATGACCTGTAAGCATTGGGAGGGCAGTGGACACTTGAGCCACAGAAATCTGTTCACACTGAAATCTGGAAAGGTTAACTTTATTGTTTGCTTTGCCCATGTATATACAAAACTTGGCAACTCCTCATCCATACAGCAACTTAAAAATATTTATTTTCTCAGGAATTCTAGACTGCAAAAACCATTATTATTTTCCAAGTTCTTCATTCAGTTCTTTCCGAATTTTTTCCTCTATTTTTGAAGTATCATATTCTCTCAGCATGTCAAACTCCAGCCATGGCTGGCTCCACTTCTGTGCTGCTTTCATTTTATGTTCTGGTAGCTCAAACTTGATTCCTTTTATGTTGTATTTGGGTCTTTCCCACCGTTTTGACCATGGTTTAGGTTTCATTCGTACCTGCAGCTGGAGTGAAAGATTAAAAAATTTTAAAAAAACCCCAAACAACAATAAAAAGGTATTAAGTAATTAGATTTTTGATTGTGATCTTAGCAAAAGGTGACACCTGCTGCTCTAACAGGAGGAAAGGAAGAGGAAAATGACCAATCTGTCAGTGTGTTAAGGATTTACTACTTTATGATTGTTATCATAGTATCTTGTAAAACTTCCTAATTAACACTGACTTGATTTATCACAGAGTCCTTAAATGAAATGTATTGAAGCTAATTCATCTTTTGTAGTTTTGATCCTTATTAAGGAAAAATAAAAGTAGCATGATAGGGAAAGGGAGGAATTATACTGAGTTTCTACACAACACTCTGGCAGGGTCTGATGGTTTCTGGATCTTCCCAGAGATGCAGATTTCAGGTGACTCTTCCATCTTTCTTACCTTGTTTCCTGACACCAACCACTCCTGAATTAGTAACCACATTAACAATATGGTTTCTGTAAGAAAAGCTTTCCCCTCTGCACAGTTCTGCAGAGGAATGTGGAGGCTGCTGCTCTTTGCTTCTCTTCAAAACTAACTGCAGGGGATGGCAGGTGTTCACATTCTCACCATTCTTTCATTACAGAAATGGCACAAAGATTTGCCTGATTTTACCCACTTTTCCACCCTGGTAACTGATGTAGCAAAGAGCTGCTACAGCCTGCCAGGATAACAGTCATAAGTGGAAGTTAAGTAAATCTGTGCTTTCCCTCTGAAACACGGGGCTCTGACCTTGTTCACGGGGATTTCCTCATTGTCCATACGAGGCACAGGTTTCATGTTGACATCGAAGGTGCTGTACTCAGGGAGGGCATCCCGCAGGTACATCAGGTTCTCATCCAGCCTCTTCTCCAGCTTCAGGACCTCGATGGCCTGGATTCGAGGACTGTACAGTTCATAACAGATTTCAACCCCTTAGAGACAGAAAGGCTGGTTTAATGAACCAAATTCAGG
Source organism: Notiomystis cincta (assembly GCA_013398075.1). NCBI lineage: Eukaryota > Metazoa > Chordata > Aves > Passeriformes > Notiomystidae > Notiomystis > Notiomystis cincta. Next base: position 124,390 of record VZRX01002135.1, read on the forward strand.
AGAAGCAGTAACACCCAAGCAGTGCTGCTTCAGTTACACGTTCCTGCAACATTGCAAACTGCTTTTTAGTCCTCAGAGCACTACGGTGCCCTGGGCACTTGTCACTGTACTTCTGCACTGTCTGCACATTTCTTTGTAACTTAAATCTTTGATACAGAATGGCTTAAGAGACTTGAATAGCTCAGATTTAAGGAAGATGAGCTTGGGTTTTAAACTTTACTCCCTCTGGTTACAATGGCTGTTACTGCCTGTCTCAGTGTAGGTTTAGTGTGTATGAAAAGGCACCTCCCCCTTTCAGATTTGCACTCAGAACTCCACCATTTGCACTGCCCCCGATTTTGCCATAATCCAGAATATGAACCTATGATGAAACTCTTCTGATCTGTTGCTTGTTAAACAGTTCACACCTACATCCCCAGTTCATGAAAACACACAGTGCTCAAACTGGGCTGGTATTTACATGGCAACAGGCAGCCCAGGCTCAGGCATAAGCACAACCATCACAGAATGTCTAAAACCCACCAAGTATACAAACAAAAAAATTACTCTGCAGTTCCACCCTTCAAGTACAGAGCACATCAACATTTCTGTGTGCACAGTTTCACACTTGCCCACTACTCAAACAGGCAGACTCAGAGTTTCACTTCAATCTGCTGCTTTCCTCCCCACACACTGAATTTCTACAGCTTTCACATTTCTTGCTGAACACCTGCAGCACAGTTACAGAGCTGAAACCCCACCTTGGTCTTCCAAGACATTGCGAAGGACAAAGGTGGCGCCGAGCCCTTTGCCGCCCCTCTGAATGCAGATCCCCACGAAGCGGCTGCACTTGTCACTGGCACAGGGATCTGCAGCAGTCACAGCCAGGACACTGCCTGCCAAAACAAGGCATTCAAGTAAAAACCTCTCCCACTGCATGGCCACCAAAACGGGGGGAGAGTCAGGCAAAGTGCTTCTATTCAGCTGCATTTTGGAAATATTTTTGTTTCCCACCAGAACTGCCAGAAACAGGAAAAACTGCCAGAAACAGAAAAAACTGCCAAGGTGACCTGAGTTAATACAGGTTGGAGTGATTCTCCAGGTTAACTGCAAACTCTCTTCACCTTTGTTTTTTTGCTCTGCCCTATCCAAACTGAATATATTGAATATAATTAATATATTTATTTTTCCTTTAGCTTGACTGGTAAACCATATGCTCAAGTGCCAGGATTGAAAAAAACCCACATAAGGAACACATCAGGATTATTGTTTTAATGAATCTGGATGTAAATATGAGATTAAAATATGAAGTACTACATACAGAAACACATCCTAGTTGATCTAACAAACATGAGGCTTTATGTTTTATACTATTCTACATATGACCACACTTTCTAACACCCCAAACAATGTAAAATACAGACAGAATTATCAAAGTTTTACTGCTGACACTGACCAACATAGAATTCTGGGATGTTGAAGACTTTTCTTCTCTGTATCATATCCTTTCTTTCTAGATAGTATTTAAGAGGATCTGTTCTCCCTCTGGGGGGTATAAATTCAGGGCTCAGGAACCTGTAAGAAAAACCAAGCTTTTAAAAGTATGAAACAAAATAAAAAATACTAGAGAATTCCAAGTGTTTGGCCTAAAAATTACCAGCTGTTGCCTTTTCAGAGAGAAGAACTGCACTCCACAAAGACACCAATTTTATTTAATTGTTGTTTTTTGTTATCTAACAAGAATTTTTGTGGGGTTTTGATGTTGGTTGTGGGTTTTTATGTGGCTGCTTTTCTTGTTGTTGTTCTTAAACAGATTTTTCCCAAATCAATACATGTTGGTCTCAGAGGAGCTGACTGAAAGAGAACAGTTCAGTTCAGTTAGTGCTGCCACAGCCTAGGAACAGGTTATTTCATGGTTTAATTGCAACCCACATGACAGAACACTTACTATTTGTTGACTTTATAATAAGAGATATGGAAGAATCTATCACAGTTTTCACAAACTGATTCTACAGGAGACACCACCTAAATGTCCTTTTGTGTAACAGAAGCTTAAATGGACTGGTAAAACTGTTTTCTGCTACAGAAACTTAAACCATGCCAAGGAATTTCCCCATGGCCTGGACCTCAGTTATCTGACTGCTGAGTTGAAGGCCCCTTCCTGACATGGACTGGCTTCAGCTGAGAATCATCTCCAACACATATTTCTGCTCACTCTGGTTTGGATGGCAAGTCCTCAGAGCTCAGGGATGAAGGTGGACTCATTTAATTCACTTGTGCAGATGCATCTTAAAAGTCCTGTATCTGGCCAGGAGAGAAGTGCCCAACAGAAGAGGAGGGCAAATACAAATCTGCCTTACAACCCTTTTGGGGCTGTGGGGGCAGCACAGAGGTTCTGGTTGGTGCTGCTGCCCACAGGCAGCCACACAGGCAATGAACAACACCAAACCAACTCATGATCTGGAGGGGGCAGATGAACAATGCAGGAACTACCACTCTCCTTCCAGACACAGCACTGCAGCTTGAACCACTGAGCCATTTAGAGCAGTGCAAACTGGGTTTAAAACCCGGGGAGGTTGTGGATATCCCAGCCCTGGAAGTGTTCCTGAACAGGCTGGATGAGACTTGGAGCAGCCTGGTCTAGTGAGAGGCGTCCCTGCCCATGGCAGGGGGGTTGGAAGGAGATGATCTTTAGGTCCCTTCCAACTCAAACCATTCTGTGACTCTATGAAATGGGTTGAGGTGACATCCAAAAGACCTAGAATGAGACATCTCATGAAGCTACCAGAGACATCAGGTCCCTGTCACGAGATCAAAGCTGGCCAGGGCAAAGGCACACACAGGACCCGTGTCCCTGACATCCCTGGCACACTAAACAGATGCCTTTAAACTGAAGAGATGCCTTTAACAGACATAATCTCTCACATCAGCCCCAAATTGTCAAAGGTATTTGCTGCTCTGCATTCTTTTTGCATGTTTCACTGCTTTCATAAACTCCAAACCCAGTATTCTACGGTGTTTTGAACATATTTCAACAGAAATGGTTTTTGCTATAATTTTACGAACTTCGATGGGGTTTTTTTTTGTGTAATAATGCCTTGGCTCTTTACTTAAGTGCTCCCACAGTGAGCACAGACCCGGACACAAGCCCAGGTGAGCTCTACAAGCCCAGGTGGGCAGTGGGACACCCTCACCTCCTCTCCTCCTTCTGCGTCTTCCTGTCAATAATGACGGGCTTCGGAGGCGGCTGGAATTTCGGTGGCTTTCCATCGCTGCTCACCCGATTCCCCGATAACGAAAAGCACCCTGTAACACAGAAAACCACGTTTAAACCGGCCGTGACTTCCAGCTGAACCGCGCCCACCAAAGCACGACATGGCCCCGCCAGGCCANCGCGGCGGGACGGAGCGCGGCGGCCGCGCCTCACGGGGCGGGGCTGAACTGGAACAGGTCTGGGAGGGATGGCGGGAAGAAATTCCGCGCTGTGAGGGCGGCGAGGCTCTGGAACAGGCTGCACGGAGACTGTGGACTTCCCATCCCGGGAAGCGTTCAAAGCACGGTTGGATGGGGCTGGTCTAGTGGGAGGTGTCCC
>VZRX01002135.1:128171-184171 GCA_013398075.1 Notiomystis cincta
GGGCTGGAAGGGACCTTAAAGAGCCTCCCCTCACAACCCAAACCCTTCGCGATTTAAGGATGAAGGGTGGCGAAGCGGCGCGGTTCACCTGCAGCCCTCAGGGAGATTTCGGGTGCGGCAGAGGGCCCCAGAGCAGGGGAGAGGGGCAGTGCTGTGTCTGGAGCCCCCAGCGCATCCCCCGGGAGCGGCGGCGGCCGTGGCGACCCAGGGCGGGCACACCCGTGTAGCTCCTTGGACATCGCAGGGACCCGCCCCAGTTTGTGAATTCTGCCTTTGCCACATCAAAGGGGTGGTATGTTTCCCAGAAACACATTTCTCTGTGTTTTCATGATAGAAACACTCAACTAAAATTTTTTTTCGAAGCCATTGTTATCTCTGTCCGTAATTCAGATATCCCGCAGTGGTTTTCACCAAGATTAGTTTGGAACTTATTATATGCAAAAGTACTGTTGAGATACTTTTAATATGTTTGTGTCAGTCAGGTTTCCTTGGCCATCAGTCTGGATTCAATTAGTGGCTACAGAGGCAGGAGGAAGGTGAATTTTAAATGCAGGTCTATAAATAACACCCCACTGTTTAAACTTCGCAGAGATTCACTTCAAAATATCCTTGACCTCATGAACTAATTGGATCCATCATGTTGCCTGTGATGTTCCCCCAGCCCTTTTTATTGGTTCCAGATGACTGCCCAAGCCCCTCCTCCCCCCACTAACAAGAGTAATTTCCTACTTTGTGGTCTGGTTCTTGGTTTCTTAACTTGCTTTAGAAGAGAATAAGGTGTGCAGAAGACAAGTCACGTTTTTTCTCTACAATCTGCTGATTTAACAAAGAAGTGAGTTAATAATCAGGACATGGATGGGACAGAAGAGGGCACTCTAACCCTTAAAATAAAAAAAATCTCCACCAGTACTGAGTACACCACTCCTTCTCAAGTTTGTTCTTTTTTTACTGTTCTTGTCCCTTATGTAAGCACTATTAAAAAGGTAGAACGTATCTCAGGGGGTGAGGAATTATCATGTCGGGGTAATTCCGATAACTTAATGATGATCGAGGAGATAACAAAATAGCTGTTAGATGTGTGGGCTATGGCTTGGAAAACTGCAGATTTGTGGCTCAGAACAGTCTTTAAAGAAGAGAATTGGATGTTTCAGTGTCAGGGAGCTGCTTTTAACTCCCTGACTGCCCACTGTGGATTGCAGGCTAACAAAACCATTTCGATGGGCTGGAACTGCCCAAGAGAACCTCACTTCTCTTGAGGTGTCCTACAGGGCTCAGAACCCTGCTCTGGTGTATTTCCCAATTTCTGTGTGGGTTGTTGAGGCACCCTGGCATCAAGAGACTGGACTGTGTGTTGTTGGGTCTGTTTTTTCAGGAACAGCTTTCTTGAGTTTGAAAGGGGGCAAGACACTCACCTTGAGTTTCTTCATACTGTCACACCAGAGAGAGTGGGAGAAGGGCTGCCTCCCTGCTCTTCTGGCCTATGTAACATGAAAATATGGATCATTTTACAACCACTGGAATAGAGTGAGGTTCATAAATGAAAGGCACCACTGTTCTCAGGTGACATCACAAAGGAGGGCAATGAAGATGGTGAAGGGCCTTGGGGGAAGCTGTGTAAAGAGTGGCTGAGGGCACTTGGTCTGTTCAGCCTGGACAAGGGGACACTGAGGGGAGAATTATTGCAGCTGCCAGTTCCTGGTGAGGGGCAGAGGAGGGACAGACACTGATCTCCTCCCTGTGGTGAGCAGTGACAGGACCAAGGAAATGGCCTGATGTTGTGTCAGGAGAGGTTTACTTTGGATATTAGGAAAATTTTCCTCCTCTAGAGGGTGGCTGGGCACTGGAACAGCTCCCCAGGGCAGTGGTCACAGCACCATCCTGACAGAGCTTGAGAAGTGTTTGGACAAAGCTCTCAGGCACAGGGTGTGACTCTTGGGGATCCTTGTGTGCAGGGCCAGGAGTTGGACTCAATGATCCTTGAGGGTCCCTTCCAACTCAGCTTATTCTGTGATTAAACAGATTTTGGTACTTCTCTGAATTCATTCTGATTGAGTTGAACATATTTCCAGTCCCTCCTGTCTGGTCCTGGGGAAGGTCCCTTATGGTTCCTAACTACTCACATCTGAGTTTCTTTGGGAAGAAAACCCAGACAGGTAGAAAATAGTGCTTAGGCTGATCCCTCCTCATCCATGGAAGTAGGATGTGGCCAAGGTCTTCCATTAAATGCCATCCTTCACATTAGTGTCTTTGAAGTCTCCTCCCTTAGTTCAACACCTCTCTTGAGGTATTTGTTTCAGAGCTGAACACAGCAGTTCAGCAGTGCTCACAGCACCCCAAATACCCTCAGTTACCCAGCTGGACATGCTGCCACCTCCAGCCTATTTCAAACCCAAATCTCTTTTGACATCAGCTTTCCAGTGTCTTCCCCCCTTGGTGTGTCCTTGCAGATGTATCAATAAAGTCAATGGATTCTCCCCCAGGTCAGCAGTACAATTGATCCCTCTTTGCACTTCCTTGCTAAAGATTTCACTGAATGATGGTCCTGCTCATTAGAGGAAAAAGGCTGATGTTTAACGAGGAATGAGACCTTGTATTTTGCTCCCCCCTTTCTCTGTAACTCTGAGCCATTCGTTTTGATTTCTGTGCTTTAACTCAGCTTTGTTGAAACAAAGCCTGAAGAACAGACCTTCCCAGACCATGTGCTGCATTTGGAAGGTAAGGAAGGGGTGCACATTTCTGTACAACAGATTGTACCAGCCTGAGCTGACCTGCCTGCCTGCATTTAGCACATCCTGTCTGGATGTAACCTGCTCGTGTCCCCAGGAATGCTTCAGCCCCAGCACCACTGGGGCCAGGGCTGTCAGCATCACCTTCCAAAACAGTCTGCATTGCAATCTGCAGTCTCAGAGGTTTCTTCTGAACACCTGAAGCCACGTTGCAGCAGCCCCAACACAGCTGTCTGTGGCCTGTCAGAGGGTGTGAAGAAGGGAGGGAATTTTCTTGTTGCCCAAGGGGACATGGGCGTCTTTTTATAGGAAACACAGCAAAAAGTGGTAACACCTTCTGCTATCATTACTGTGTCTGTAAACAAAAAGAGCTGCTCTGGAGGTCTGGTTTGGTGTCCATTCAGGGTTGAGAAGAGGCAGCTGGATGTCCCCAGATTACAAAAGAAATGGGACTGGCTCATGGAGGGCCTCTCACTTCCTCTTCTACCTAAACTGTGCCCTTTTAAGACCACCTGTCAAGCCATTTGTAGCTGCTGTAGCCCTCACAGTGGCTGGTGGAGCAGACATAGCTCCTTTCAGACTGTCCAGAGGTATCTGAATCCTTCAGGCTCTCATGAAAACCTGTGTCTGCAGAGACACAAGGCTGTGCCTGGGTTCCTCTGTTTATCCCAGGTACCAAAGTATCTCTATAAACTACTCTGGAAAGGTTTGAGTACAGTGGATTTTATAAGAACCTTTAAACAATCTGATATCAGTTCTAGTCTTTCTGGAAGCTTTAATGAGACATGAGTTGTTGCTTAACTTAAGGTGAGTTGACCTAGCTGAAAATAATCAGAGAAATCCCAAAATGTTGCTTAAAATGACCTCAGATGCCAGACCCTTCTGCATAGAGCAGCTGCTCATTAAGGTGGCCATCAAGCATCCACAATTACATTTTTTACCTTACTGTAGAGAAAGCAAGGAGGAGAGGGAGAGCTTCAGACACAGCAACCCAGCACTGAGCTGAGGAAAGCGATGGACTGGAAAATCTCCGCTCGTTCTGTCAAAACAGCCCCGGGCTCGGTTGTTTTGGAGCGTGCATCCTGCTGGAGCCACACTCAGTTAACCCTGCCAGGCAGTGCATGTTCTCCCCTCTGTGTTCCAGGCAGTGCTGGGAAAGTGGTCACATCTGCTCCTCTGAGCCTGAGGCTTCCAGAGGGCCTCTGGCAGTGGGCATGGCTTCCGTGGCACATCACTGAGTTCATGCACTTCTATGTTCTTCCATTTCCTTTTCCCTTTGCTGCATTCCAGGCCTGGAGGGCAAATTGTTGTTGTATAACCTGTATGGGAGAAGAAAAAAACTGTGGGCCAATGATTTCTATCACGGTGCAGGGGATGTATGAAATGTGTGCTGGTCTGTTGGCAGCTTTGCCAGTGCATCAGTAGATACTGGCTCTGTGTTCAGAGTCAGAAGTCTTCAAATGCCTCTTGGAATCTGTGATCTTTGCAGATCATTGAGAATTTGAGTTGTGACTGGCTTTGTAGTTTTTCTTGGGTCTTTTGCTCTTGATTATGTCCTCACTCAGAATTCAGTTCCCTCTGAAAGTGTGGTGCCCTTACAGGTTATGGAAGGGACAGCAACACTGGCTGGTCTCAGCATTTATGAAACACTTGATTCTCCTAGTTTTCTGGTTTAGTAAGACATTTTAAAGAGGAATTGTATCTAAGATGGAAGCCAATGCTGAAATGAATCCAATAATTCTATAACCTGTGTAGTTGACAAGCATATAATTGCTTTAGTGGTTAAATGAATGAGACGTTTTTGCGTTTGGAGAGTTATGAAGAGTGTGTGATAAACTAAGATTAACTTCAGTAAATGATGCCAGAGGTCTTTCCTTTAGGCAGTAAATTCTTGTGTCTTCTTGAGTCCTATATGGGTCTAGATGCCAAGGGATGTCTTTGCCTCTGAGCTTCTATAGTCTGAGTGATGGAGGCTGAGTTCTGGAGCCATTTTACAGAAAACTGCCCCAGAAACACCGTTAAACAAATACCTCATTGACTAATCCAGGCAGCTCCTTCAGTATTTACCTCAAACTGAAAGACATGTCTTGGGCTGGGAGCATCTACCTCGGTCCAGAAATTGGAGGTACTGTCCTTCAGTAACAGTCTGGAACATCTCGAGAACCTACACAGACCACTGATGTCCCCCTCCTGTTCCCTGAGATCCTAAAATAAAAACAACAATTGAAATGGATTATAAAAGAAATCCCATTCATCTTGAAAGGCAAGTGTAATCTAAAGACTGATGGGTGAACTCCCAGGTACCTTTACATTTCATAGAGTCAATATTTGTTCTTTCTCCATTTATAACCCCATTACTCTCTCTAGGTGGGCAGGAGATTTCAAAGGGGGACCCTTTGTTTTCTTGATTAATGCATTAATGCTGTTGGTTTGTCATAATAAATTATATCTACTATCTCAACCTCCACATGCAGGAGGAAAAGCAAGTAAAAAATTTATGATCAAATTGCTCAAAGTCACGGCTTCTCATTATTTTTAACAAAACAAATCAACTTCTGCTCTTTATTGTGTGACTAGTGACTAACATGAAGAGAAAATGTGATCCAATATCCTTTGTTTAGAAATTGTAACATTATTTTCCACTGCACTGGTTCAGCTGTGTGCAGTACTACTGAGTGAGGAGAGGTGGAAGAGAGAAACTGCTGTTCTTATGTCTCACTTTGCTTCCCTCTGGACTCACAGCAGGGCTTTCACTTGGGAACTGGGCTTTACAAGCTTTGTGTCTCTGCCTCTTCCACCACAGATGCATCAGCAGCTCTGGACACTGGCTTCCTAAACCAGTTGAAGAAGCTCTCAGCTCTCCTGTTCTCCTGTTATTAACAGCACCATTTGTGGCAATATTCTTGGAGTGAAAACCAAACTGCCTCAAATCAGACTTCTTTTAATGGACAAAGCTGCTTTTCCTCTGCTGTCAGAAGGTACCTTTTACAGAAGGAGCATTAGGTGGAGATGAGCTGGTGTGCTGTGTCCAGATAGATTCAGTGAACTGAAAAAAATTGTTTTACCTTTCACTGTGGGAAAGGAGAAAGGAATTTGGTTAGTTAATGCATGTCCAAGATGGGGTAGCAAGTGAAGCAAGAAATTACCAGCAGTGTAGTAATAAATATAAGAAATTCTCCATGGACAACAACACCTGAGGTTGAGAATGACCAGGGAAGGGCTGTGGATGAAACAGCACCCAGGGGATAAGTGCAGGACAGGGCAGAGCACAGGCACCAGAGTGTTGGGCAGGGAAAGGCTGAGAGGGTGTTGCTGGCTTGTCAGTCTTCACAAGGGGATAGTCCAGCAAAAATTGAAAAGGTGTGGGAATTTAAGTGGGTTCTAGTCTCTTTTTGCCTCTGCTGAGATCATTCTGAGGCAAGTTACTTGTGTTAGAAAAGCCATTTTTTATACCAGCCTTATGTAGTCCCTGGATGCACTAAGCCAAGCCTGTACACACACAGCTCTGCACTTAACACTGCTCTCAGTCCAAGCAGTGCCCAGCCTGATGAATTCTGACATTTGCAAATCTCTTGTGAAAAAGCTGTAAAAACCTGTAAACTTTCCTTCCTTCCTCTGCATCCTTTGTAGCTGGTCTGGTGAGTAGCATTCCCACATTAGCTATCAGTGATGTGTGAATCAGGAGCAGAGACAATGAGTGCAGTCAAATTTCGGTATGAACTTTCTGCAGTGGGAAACATCTCTTGCCCTAGAAGCAAGTTACCTGGAGTTCCCTAATGATAGTGGTGTGGTTACAGAGTGCAGCTTGTACTCCAGCACCATTGTAAGTTCCTTGGGCTCTTTTAGAAGACATAGGCCAGTACTGTCTGCAATGCCCAGAACACCTGGACTTGGTCACTGGATAGTCTCTTGGGATAACTGTGGAAAAAATACCTGGTGATATTATTGGCCTGAGTACTAAAATGCATGGGAAAGCATATGGTTACTCTTGAAACAGTCCTCTCAAATGGAAAAGATTTAGAAGAGGAAAGGAAAATGTATGTTTAAGCACATGTGAAAGGAGAACACAAACCTGTTCTTCTTGCAAATGGTAGATGTAGTCCATTGTTGAATTTGCACTGATGCCAGTGAAATTACACTTGGGATTAATTTTCCCCATTCAGCAGAAAAGCATTTCCTCTGAGTCCCTTTGATTTTTTTACCAGTTTGTGATCTGCAAGCCAGAGGTTTTTTGTGTAATTTGCTGTCTGTAGAAAACCAAGGGAAATACCCTGTGCTCCAAGGCAATGATAAGTCTGAGGCAAAAGCTGACCTGTCCGAGTTATGTTGAAACCAGGGCTTGATCTCCAGATCAAACTTAAGTGCAGCCTATGCTGAATGCTCCTGAAGGAATGGTCTGTCCTTCTGATCCCTGTAAGTATGTGGGAGCACAAACACCTAGCAACCTGGGCTGTAGCTGTGCTGGAGTCTGGGGATGAGCTGCCCTGTCATTCCTGGGCAGCTCTAATCGTGCTTGCCAAGGTAGCAGGATGGAGAAGATGCTGTAGCACTGGCAGACAGCCTGCCCTGGGTCTGGGGGTATTTTTTCAATTCTCAGCCCATGCCACTGTGTCTTCACCAAGGCTGTTACAAACTTCTGAAACACTGCTGGGTCTCTTAGAACAGATTATCTGGCTGTGTTCATGCTATCAAATCTCCAAAGCAGGATTCCTTCCTGCCTTTGGGAATGGCCAAGTTCCTGCCAACTCCCAAACCATGCTCAGAAATGTTCTGAATGCCAAGTGACTTGGGTCCAAAGTGAACCAAGGACTAGTAGAAAAGATGAGTGGCAGTGCCTGTGTCCAGGTCCTTATGTGGTTCAGCCTGTTAGTATAGAGGTGGATCTTATGAAAAGGCTTTATGACAATGCTTGGAAACAATCCTTTTTTGTGGGAAAGGTCTCTGGCAAAAAAAATTGCTTTTCCAGTGTAATTATAACAGTAGTTTCCATAAGGATGGACTGTGTGTAGAGAATGTGTGCCCATGAAGGACAGAAGGACCTGGGGGAATGCTGAAGGACTCTTTTGTTATCCTACATGCTACTGCCTTTGCATGCCCTCAGAGTGGAGTAGAGAGGTTTGGGATAAATGCCCATGGTATAATTTTAAGGATGAATGTTGAGATGACTCCTATTTTTTATCAAATAACATCATGGCATGTTACTCCCACAGGACAGGCAGAGAACTTCTAGACAAGTTAATCTGAGAAAGAATTCTTGTTGCTGTGGAAATTAGGGGCAATGTAAATTATCTGTGTGGGTTGGTAGTAAAATGGGAAAAACAAAAGGGAAGGACATGGTGGAGATCCAGATTAAAGGGGTCTGTAACTTGAAGTGACTCATGCCTACAAAGCAGCAGGATTGAGACAATTCTCCTTTGATTATCATAGGCAAGATAGTAGGAAAAACATACTGCTGCTCACATTGAGCCAGCTGGGATGTCTCTGCTCTTCAAAGCCGAGACCAGTGAGGCCAGAGATGGGTATCTTCAAGTGTCAAATTCAACCTTTCATCTAAGAAGCAGTCCCAGAGAACTTTTAAATATACTAGTGGAAAGATAGCAGTGGGAAATGGTAAAGCCAGTACCCACCATTATCCAATTAATGGAAAAATGTGCCCAGAAAAACTTAGAAGAGCACTTAGGAGTCAGGGCAAGTGGAGAACAGTTTCACTTTACAGAGAGCAGAGCACAGTGCAAGTCCTGAAGGTCTCAGTGAACTTCAGGGTCTCAGCTGGTGCCACATGCCAACACAGCAGCAAATCTCAGGGGGCAAACCCAAAGAGACAGGACAGGTAGAACACAGGGGAAAGGAAGGATCCACTTCAAAGCTGAGGAACTCTGATCCTCGAAACCCTTGTCTCTTTAAACCCTTATGTGAGTTGCGGTGTGGTACAAAGATGAAGATGAGTCCAAATTCCTGTAGTTCTAGGACTGCAATTAACCCAGGAACATCTTGTGCACAAGGCACCAACCAAACCCAACTGGATATGATGATCCCAGAAAAATCACCAGACTGCACAGTAACAGGGAACATGGAATCATTATAATAAAGAGAGTGCCAGCTGAGAGAAGTTTCAACATCAGTTACTTGGTGACACGAGGGGAAGGTTTTCAGCTTTGTTGTGGATCACTTTGTAGTCTCCAGATATTTTATTTTTGACATTTTCATGCACTGGAGGATTTTGCACTGCTTTGTTCAATGTTTCCCAGTGTTTCAGTGGGATAAGTGCATCACTTGGGGCTTTTGCTCTGCACAGTTTGGTTGAAGCACCACCCCCACTTGAAACCTGTTCCAGTATGGAGCAAAGTCCTCCAGGTTTTATGTTCGTTTTGTAAACTGAAGTGATTGAGTGACACAAAATGTGAAAACTTCAAAGGCTTTTCAGTTTGAATATTCTGCACAGCTGTTGTTTAGCATTGAATATGGAGAGAGAGGGGGGGTTTTACTTGTGAGATACTTGGTGTTGTATTGCAAAACTGCATTATGTGAAGTCTTCTGCCTTCAAATTGATGAAAGCAAACAGTGCTTACTTCCATGAGTAACCCCATCTGTTTCCATAAGACACACTTAGGGGAAACATTAAAAAAAAAAGAAACAAAGAGCTGTACTCTGCTGGGAAGTTTTGCTATTTTATATTGAAGCTCCGACCACCCAGTTTACATATATTTCTGTCAGTATAAATGCACACATACTTTGTTATTAATTTACATTCGTTTAGAAGAGATGTGGCCAAGTGGAAAGAGCTCTGGCTGGGCTTAAAAAGTATTTAATATTTTCTTATCTCTGACAATTTCCCCTGGCTGACATTGAAAAAGTGGTGACCTCAAACATATGACTGTTCTTTGTCCATGTGTGAAGTGGCAGAATGCAACAGGGCCTTTTGGAGAGTGCTTTGAGACCTTATGGACAAAACAGTAAGAAGTGAGTAATGTTACTAGGGTTAGAAAGAAAGACTAGTCTTAGAAAATTTGAACCAATAAATCTGCTTGTGACTGTGTAAACAAACAGGGCTTCAATGCTACATCTGGTTCTCTAGCTGAGAGCTGTTCCTGGTCCAGCTCTTCTGCTAACCAGCCTTTGGCTGTTGATGGGTTAATCAGCAAGGAAGAGGTTAATGGTGCAGGGCCAGTAAAAAATAGGGAAGCATTACCAAATATCAGCCCTGGAAGAATAGCAAGATCAGCACATGCTGGGAACCATCCAAACTGGGTCCATTCCTGATTACAATTTATGAATGGGTTAATCTTGGGGTCACAAACCTGAATGATTAATTACTTCCTTTCTCACTGCCTCAGTTTCCCCAGCTGCAGTTGTACTTAACTGCACTTTGGGAATTTGCATGCATGTTTCAGATATCACAGTTTTATGTGCAGCAGGAGAAGGAGAGGATGTGCAAGAGAGGAGCATGGGAGGAAAGAAAAATGCACTTAAGTAACGTAGTTAAAAAGGAGGGCTGAGGTAGAGTTGTTAAGCATCCTAGACTTTGTAAGACTTCTCCACAGTTAATCTGTGGCGGGAAAGAGAGCAAATATTCCTCCAAGCTAAGATGTAATGCTGGACTGCATCAGTACTGGCCCATTCCCACTTCTGGGTGGCTTTGGGGACACGGGATCCAAGAGAATGTCTATCATTAGATGTGTTATTACCTCTCCCCAGAGATGTATTTGAAGGCATGGATGGATTTCAAGGGTTGTTACTCCTAAAAGTAAAGTTCCATTTTGGTGTTGCCTTGATTCATGTTTGCCCCATGAGACTGTCCATGGCAGACATCCTTTGTCTGTGCTGCTTTGGGACAGGTGGCCTCTTTGCCTTCCAAACACACAGCTGATGTTCCCACATGCCCCAGGGAATAAAGGCATTATGGAGATGGGCTTTAACTGAATTGTCTGTTTCTCAAAGACCAATTTTTCTGTTCTTTTTTTTCTTTTTCTTTTTGGCAAGGGTTGCTTTCTTCTTTTCTTTTGGAAGGCGTCTTTACAGACTTACTTAAAAACAATGCCCTCAGAGGACAGGACACTGATGTAAACTTCCTCCCCTTTGGTTTGACTTTATTCACAATAACCTAAAGGGCTGCTCAAGCACACTGCCTATGTTTAGCCTTAAACCTTTTGTCACCAGAAGTTTTTTTTTTTTCTTCCCCATATACTGAGTCAGCCAAACCTAATTACCCTTTAATCAGTAAAATCAACACCTGCTAACAGGGTGGGCTCTTTTCAGCAAATAGTGCTTCCCTTTTCCAGAGGCTGATAAATTTCCAGGGGTCCTATTGTTTCTTTGTCCTGCTGATAAGGAGCTTTGACTGATAATCTGGTAATGGGTATGGTTATCTCATGCCTATAAAGCAACAGTGGTGAATCTTCCCCTTGGCAAGGGCAGCAGAACTAGATGAGGCAAGAATTATACATAGATGCCAGGAGTCAAATCTCCTGGTATTTTCTCTTTAAAACTTAGGTCAACCCTGGAAAAATATGGGTCAGATAGGTCTGGCAGGTGGGATTAAAATATCAGCAAGGCAGCCTGTAGAAGTTCCTCGTTCTTTGATCTTGCTTAAGCAGCCCTCTGCAAAAAAAGTAAGTTGGCAGAATTGTCTGCAGAGAGCAGAGACTGGGGCTGGGTTGTACAGAACCTGTTGGACCTCAGGCTGTGTCTGTGCTGTCAGGTCAGCCCAGAGTCACCACTGTCCTTGAGGAGACTGATCTGCAGCTTCACTGGAGACCCTCAGTGTATGAAGAGGTGCTGTGGATGAAGAGGTGTGGGAAGGAGATGCTTAGATGCAAATCAGGCCAGAACAGCCTCTTGTTCCTGTGTTCATGGACAGGATTTGAGCTCAAACTCCAGATTTACCACACTGCTCTCATCCTCTCTGTGGCTGGTTGGAACCTGAGCAAGTGACTGTATGGGCAGAAGGCAAACAGGGCCAGGGACTTACAGCTCCCCTTGGGGTCTGCTTCTAGCACACAGCCCATCCCAGGACAGACTTCTGGTGGAAAGAATTACTCTGGTATTCATGGCAGCACTCTTGAAAATGTCTCTCACATATAATCAGGCAGCCAGTCTGATATTCATCTGAGAACAGCTGAAACACTGTTAGAAATTTCAGAATAAGAAACTCTTTACAAGTTCACTCAACTCTGAAGAAACTCCAGAGCCCTTTGGGCTGAAGTTTCTTACACTTGTTTTTAGCTCTAAGATCAATGTTTTTGGAGCATTTCACCTAATTCCATGTGGATGAACAGGACAGAGAAGTAAAAAACCACTTGTGGTTTTCCTTGGATGTTTCCACTGAGGTTATTTTTGCTGGATAAGCACTGCAGCTTTGTTCAGCAGCTGTGTGTGAGCCTGGCCCCATCTCCCCTTGGCAGCCCCACACAGTGCTGCTCCATAGGTTTGGATATATAGATACACAGGCTGCTAAATGTCTGGTGTTGGCTTTGCCTGTGAAATATATCCTCCTCTCTCTGCACCAACACTCAGCTTCTGCTCTAGCCTGGATATGTAGGATATGTCCATTAGTTACATGCAAACACATCCCTGAGCTGCACCTAAGGCTGGTGACCAAAGCCCAGGACCTCCTTCCCATACCCAGGGACAACAGAGTCCACCCATCTGTGTCCACAGTGCTCAGCTCTTTCAAGTTAACATGACTGCTTGATGCTGCCAGGATATGGATGAAAATCAGGCAGGAGCAAATACTGGATGTGCTTCCAGGTGAGATGGAGCCTTCCTGTAGCTCTGCAGGGTGGGCAGTGCTCAGTGAGCATCTAGGGCCATGCTAGCTGGAGGTTAAAGTAATTGCTGTGGAAGGAGCCAGGACTCCTGGTCCTCAGGGCCAGGGTGGGGCTTGGAGCAACCTGGTCTGGTGGAAGGTGTCCCTGCCCATGGCAGGGAGGCTGGAGTTAGATGATCTATAAAGTCCCTTCCAACCCAAACAATTTCATGATTCTATGAAAACCACAGGTTTGGATCTGCTGAAAAACCCTCTGTTGAGTTGGACGGAGGATAGAGGGGTCCAGTGGGATAGAGGGAGCCTGGCATGGCTTTCTGCTGTCAAAAGAAAGGAGGATTTTGGATATGTGGCTGATACCAGTCCCAGTCCTGCAATGAGATCCAGGAGGCTTTGATCCCTGGGCCTGTGCAAAGTCTCCTCCACTGTAGGATCGCCCTCAAGAGGGGGCACAGGCTTGTCCTGTTGCCAGTCTGGCAGGACACCACTCCTCACACAGATTTCAGCAGCAGCTACAAATACCCATCATACCAAAAATGTGTGTGAATTCAGGTGCTTTGTTTTGGGCTCCCTCCTTTGAAAACTCTGCTCATCCTCCTGTCTGTCTGCACCAGAGACAAGAGCCCTGGATATCTAATCCAGCAATAGCTGGGCTGCTCCAACCCAGCCCCCCGGGGCACCCCTTCCCGCACTGCCCCCCAGCAGCTCGCAGTGCCACAGCTGGACACGTGCACACAAACAGTCTGCAGCAAATTTGGGCAAAGAGGTGGCTTTTAGGACCCTGGGAACTCCGCCAAGGCTCAGGTAGGTCTGTCTCATTCGTCAGCCGGGATTCATTCACTCCCAGGGATGTGTGTGTGTGTGTGTGTGTGTGTGCCGAGTGCTTTTCCTTCCCCGCCGCTGGCTGCGAGCCTTCCAAGCAATGGGACTAACGCTGTTCTCCGGGCAATGAGGAGTGCTGGGCTGGGGCAGAAAACGCTTTCCTTTCCTCTGGAACGAAACAAGCCGTGAGGACACCTAAGGATGTGCTGCCCAGATGTGTTTCCCACCTCCACCTTCCTCCTAGGACTCATGTGCTTGACAGCTTTCAGCAACTTTGCCAAGACTTCTGCAGACTTCTCAGGTAGGGAGAAGCACTGATCCTTTCGTGTGCTGCTCATGCATGGGAGCTCTTATTCCAGTGCTCAGCAGCAGCTCAGGGAAAGTGGATGTGATCAGATCTGGGATAGTTATGTGGGCAGTAATTTTAATCTTTTAAAAATGAGCCGAAGATGAAAAGTATCTTCCATAAGAGGATTTTGAGTTTCTTAAAAGCCTTTCTCAATAATTAGCAAAACTATTTCAAAAGAGTTAGTCTGACTAACTTTGGGAACAAGAAAAAGAATAGTGTTAACTTGTGTAAGTTTGTAGTAGGCATGGTATTAACTTGAGTAAGTGTTTAGAAGGTTTTGTGCCGTATTTCTAATAGGAGTGAAAGGAAGTGGATTAGGAGACTGAGAAGGCTTAGGATGTAAATTAAAGCTAACATAGCAAGCCTAAATTATTTTGTAGTGGGCCAGATTCCCTCCTCTTAACATACAGCTCCTGAGTGTTGCAAAAGCCCCCTGGGCTGAGATAAAGGAGGTATTGCATGCACAGAATGAATTAAATTTAAATTCTGAGCCTGTGTTTTCTTAAGCTGGGAGAAAAAGTGTCTAATTTCTTAATATTTTCAGAAGCTCAAAATGTTGATAGCACTTGTTTTGAGTTGTACCCAGCAGGTAAATACCCAGCACTTTGAAAGTCTGGAGTCCCATATAAGTTTTATAACTCTACAGCTGCATTAGTCACTTTAAAATTATGTTTCTGCTCCTGTTCTTTGTCGATGTGCATGTGGATCTGAGAAAACATAACAGATCTCATTTTGCAATTTCAGCAGGGTAGATCAGTTTGCTCGGGAGTGCCCAGTGAGGGCCACTTTTCTTTTAGGATACTGGTTCTAATTTTGGGTCCTAGTGTGAAGAACTAGCCTGCCATTCTCTTTAGGGGTGTTTTTCAAAACTCTTGTAGTGGATAAGAGCTGCCGGTTATAGTTTGCTGATGAAAAAGTGTCATTTGCAAGGGCTAAGTTTGGTTTCAACATATCCCAGCACTGCTGCTTGCTGCCTGGGAGTGCATGTGCTGTGTGCTGTGAGAAATTTGTGTTAGAAAGGAGGAGCTTGCGGTGGAGGTGGGGGGAAAGAATATATACAGTAGCTGGAAGTCTTAATGTGAATTGAAGGGGGCTGGCTTGCCTGTGATTCAGTCTCTTTTGGGGGCAGATTTATCCTGGGGGCTCCCATTCAAGGCAGATCTGCCTCTGAATGGAAAGGACTGAGGCATTTCCCTGTTTCTAGTGTGCTTTTATCCTTTTCCTGGCACTGAGCTTTCTCTGTGCTCCTGCTTGCAAGCAAGTTGATGCAGGAGGGGTGCATGAAGTGGGCATGACAGGAGCAGAAGCTGCAATGGGGAAAGCAGTTGTCTTTCTGAAATGTAGATAAGGTTTTCCCAGCCAGGCCAAATTTCCAAGTGTTAAAATGTGTACAGGTGTCCCAGGGCAAAGGGGCTTTACATTGTGTTTGTATGACATAGCTGGAACAGTGGAAGGAAATTCGATAGGCTTCAGTGGTGCTGGCAGGGGGAGCAGAGGCTGTTCTTTTAAAAAATGAATAAGAAGGTTGCTGATAACAAAATAATGTTTTCTGTAATATCCAACCTCACTGTAATGCTTTGGGAGAAGAGGGGTGGATTATATCCCTGTGTATGTGTGTGGCAAGGCTGTACTCTGGAGCAGGGTCTGTACAACCTCCCATGAGTTTCCATAACTGCAGAAACCTTCTGCCAGGTCCAGGTTTTCTGATAGCAGGCTTGGCCAATGTCCCCAGTCTTGTTGAACTGGCTGTACCTTGCAGGACAGGAAACATGATTTGCTGCAGGAAAGGGCTGTACCCAGTGTGAAGGAGCTCAAATATAGTTTTGTCAGGAGCTGAGTAACCACAAGATGAAAGGGGGTAGGAAAAGGCACAGCATTTCCCAAATC
The DNA here is from genome assembly GCA_013398075.1 of Notiomystis cincta. Taxonomy (NCBI): domain Eukaryota; kingdom Metazoa; phylum Chordata; class Aves; order Passeriformes; family Notiomystidae; genus Notiomystis; species Notiomystis cincta. Next base: position 143,719 of record VZRX01002135.1, read on the forward strand.
ACACTTTATGCTTTCCCAGCATGTGTTGCAAAGACCCCATTCACCTCCCTCCAATGCATGAGGGTGTGCCCTGTGCCTCTCTGAAGGAACAGTGGCCCAAGTATCTCTTCCTACCTGATGGAGCATCTTGTTTGTCACTGTCACACCTCTGTGTGAATTGTCAGCTGGCACAAGGAATGGAAGGAGGGCACCCTCCTAGTATTATTTGACTGGAATTATTCCTGGCTCATTATACACTCTTTGTACTTCAGCATGTTCCAAATTCTTCTTTGGCATGGCTGGGATTGAGCAGGTGAACATCTCTGGGGAAGCCTTATAGCTTTACTCTCTGCCATCCCACCTAGAGGTGGTGCATCCAAAACATAAATTGTCTGCACCCCAGGGAGATGAGTGGATTTGCATTGGGTATTACTGCTGAGGAATGTAAGGCTTGCTGTGATCCCACAGAGGTTTCTGCAGCAGTTGGTGCTGCAGGGAGATGACACAAGCCTGTAAAGGCTCTTCCAGCTTGCAAATGGATAGCAGTACTGTCCAGAGACAGCAGCTGATGCTCTTTGGGGAAGAATGGGGGTTTAAAATTCAGTCCTGTGGACCTTGTATTGCAGATAAACCTCTCTGGCTTCTCAGCTTGGTTCAACATGGATTACCAAGGAGGTGCTGCTGTTTGTGATAGGTCATGGCCATGTGGTGGTGGGTCAGACTGCCTGGGTCCAGCCCTGGAAGGAAAGCTCAGAGACCACCAGTCTTGAGCTCTAAGCAGATCATAAGTCAGCAGCACTGACCTGATGCTCATGCTGCATCTCTGCAGTAAGGCTGGATAAAAGACTTGCCAAGAACTTCACATCCAACCACATCCCACTGCTCCCAGTACTCTCCCACTGGCTTCAAGGCTGCAGGGAGATTTCATTTTTGTGTAGGCCATGGCAAGGCACACCCTGAGAAGGTGCCCAGACAAGTGGTGAACTGAGTCTTTCACAAGAGAGCACAGGCAGGGCTGGTGGGGATTTCTGACCCCTGAGCACAGGGTCTCACACTGGGGCTCCGTCCCTCCTGTTTGAACAGCTCAAACGCCACAATGTGAACATGAGCACTTCGTGTCCTGCTGGGGACTGGTGCAATCTGAGATGTAAGAATTCAAATTCCTTATAAGTGAAGTATTTGAACTATGTGAAGAGTTTTGAAGTTGTTTTCTTTAATAGTTCTTTAAACATTGATGTTTGCAGCAGGGTGTGGGGGTAGGAAGCAGATCCTGGAGTTATCAGGTACTTTGCAACCACTTCTTAAGAAGACCTGGACTTTTTCTCTGTGGCTGCTTGTAGAATGGACTCTTGGTTTAATCTCATTCTGTGATCTGTTCTTGTGCCCAGGACTGTTTGAAGGCTTAGAACCTGCTGTCTTGATGTGTCACTTACCCCTTATGTTCAAGGTGATACTTGAGGACTGTGATGAGGTGTGGGGTAAGAGTCTGACCTTTTGAATCTCTGTACATTAACTGTAAACCTCTAATCCTAATCTCAGTACCACAATGAATTCTCCAAAATCCTTGCTGTTTGATAAAACTTCACCTTTGTTTTAGACCCTTTCTATTTTTAGTGAGAGTCCAAGACAGAGCAATGTCCTTGCCCTGCCAGGGGAAGCTGTGCCATAGCTCCTCTGTGTAGGCTCTGGGAGGCAGTGATCCACCTGCAGTGCACAGCCTTTGCTCCTTAGAGGGACAAGGTTAATGAAAATGGTGCCAAAAGTAGGCTTTGGTGCTAACTTTAATTGCAGGCATTGAAAGCTTAGTCAACAGCTATTGCTCATATCCTGTGTGCTCTCTCTGCTCAGCCATGATGTTCCTGTCTCTGAAGCTGAATCATGCAAACACATGTTGAATTCTGCTCTGCCCACTGCTGCCAAGGTGACCATTTAACTTCCAGCTGCATACCTGTAAGGAATTAAATTTATGGCATTATAATGCCGTGCTCCAATTCTCCCCAAGGATTTTCCCATTTGTTAGCTGATTTCAGGCACGTTGGGCAGAAGGGTGGTGGCATCAGATCTATGTGCTTGCCACGAGTTTCATGTTAATGGAGACAGGTCCCTCCACTACTGCAGAAAGGGTTCTGAACTCAAGCATTTACAGATATCAGAAAATCCACTGTAAGGACCTAAGCCAAAAATTCAGGTTTCTAGGCATGGAAACAGCTTGGCTGGGAGTTCATGCCTTTTCTGACACAGGACAACCCAGCTGAAGGAGAAAACAGCCCCAGTAGTGCTGCTCCCTTGGGCCTGCTTTAATGTTTATGTTCTTTGCATTAGATTTTGGCACAAGCTGGATGTGAACAGCACTTTGCTTAAGGGAGCTGATCTGGCATCGAGCCAGATGAATACTGATAACTCCCATCCACACCCTGCAGGTGAGCCCTGGGTAGCTTTTGGAACCTCTCCCTGGAGGCCCATCTTGGTTTTGAAAGCACAGAGATTTTTTTTCTTGTTATTAATGTTGCTGGTGGTTGGTTGTTGGTTTTTTTTCTTTTCCTCAAGAATATCAGGTTTCAAGCGAAAGCTGCTTTTGCCACCTCTCTGCTAATTGGCTCAGTGTGTTTGTTTGAGCTGATGAGGGCTGGAGTTGGGGAGGGGAAAGGCACTTCTCCCTGATTGCTTTTAATCAGTCCATAATAAAGGCAATTTGTTTGACAACTCCATTCACCAAATTATCACCAAAATCTACATGCTAACAGCTTCGGAATGCCTAACAGGCCTGAAGGGGTCCATGGTGCCAAGGGAGATCCAGGATTTCTGTGTGTTGAAGGTTTCAGGCTGTAAAAGAGGGCATTTTCAAGAGAAAGGCAGAGACACGACCACACTTGGAAAGAAATTGTAACTCAGTAATGAGGGTTGAGTTTTTCACCCCAGAGGCAAACAGGCAGGATTTAGAGTTTGCTTGAAGACTGGGCCAAATCCAGGCCACCTCCATAGCTTATCCTGGGGAAGAGCTCTGAGTGGTGAGGTAGGATGGACCTCAGGTTGCTGCTTAGAGAGGTCCTTGCCCCAGGCGATCTTTTCCTCCTCAGCTGGAGGCCGTATGTGCCACCCCATCCACCACAGCTTCCTGAGCTGCAGTTTGGCTCAGTCAGGGCAAGCTGCCTGTGATGGAGTAGAGAAATTCTCCTTTGCAGTGCTGACAAAACCCAAAACCTCATCAAAGGTGGTTTAAAACCACTTGGCCTCTTCTGGTAACGTTCTGGAGATGTGGCTCCATGGGGCAGGAGCTGAAGAGGGTGGCTGTGTCTGGGAGCCGTGGCTGAGGCATTCTTGCAGGGGGAAGCTGCAACTGGATTTTGTGTCACATGTGTCTTTGCCAGTGGAAAAGAGTCTGAAGACCTCAGAGAGCTGGGAGGTGTTGGAGGAGGAAATCAGTAGAAATTTGGGTGGGTTGGAAGTGCCAGATCTGCTGCTCTTGGGAGAGCAGAAAAGAATCAGCACAGAAGCTGGGGCTGTTTTGGTCCTGAGAGAGTTGTTCTGGTTTATCAGTGAGGATGCAGCTTTATGGTATCAACAAAACCATGTTACCAAGACCAAATACCATACTAAGCAAAGATAAAGGTTTCTGTCCACCCCTGTCCCGAGGCATGCTCCAGAAAACACTGTGGATTTCCTAACAGCTGTGGTGAAAATGCTGTCAGAGAGGATTCTGTACCTGCTGACTCTAAAAATATTCAGCATTTACTTTTACTGACAGCTGAGGGGACCAAATGGAGCTTCAGGAAAACAAACGTGTTTCCAATCCCTTGTGTTTGTGGTCCTGGGCTGCCACCAGGGGCACTGCTGTTACCCAGCTGCTGGTTGGTATTTGTGGAACCAGGGAAAGGAGACAGTCTGGGAGGGATGGATGGGGCTGCTGTGGGTGCCAGGATGTCTCATGAGGGGTCTGTGTGAAACCTCATGCAGGCAATGACTTCAAGCTCAAGAGCCATATGTGTGCATCTGGCTCCTGTCATATGGAAAATCTGCTGGTTTAGCCATCACAGCTGTCAGCAAGAGCCAAGGGACCTCAGGGATCCCAACATCTTTGTGATGACTGGCAATATTTATGTTGTATCTACTAATTGCAGGGGCCCAGAAAACGATGAAAACTTTTGTTAGTACCAGGAACTTTATTTAATTAGTAATATTAATAATAAAAAAGGGGAAAAAATCTACTGGGGTAATTTTATTCACTTCAAAATATCCCAGTATCCCACTAGATGCACAGACAATTTGAGAAAATTGTCCTTGCAGCATTCTTGCTATGTCTGTGTGTTATCAGGGATACAAATGCTGCAGAATTAAGGAAAACAACTGTTAATATCCTCAGGTAAAAATTTTCCCTGATTTAAGGTGCTGTGAAAATAGATTTTATATGTCACAAATAGTTTGGTCAATTAAAAAAAAGTGCGAATTTCAATGATTCCTTTTTTCAACTAAGATACTTAGAAGCTAAACTCACAATTTAATCTGGGGCGTGGAGAGAATAAGCTTAGTCTCTGCAGGAGGAGAAAAACTGTATTTACACTTGGCACTAGTGCTGATTCTTTTGTTGATGCTAATTTAAACACAGCCTGATCTCCCAAAGTGCTCGGTGTTCAGAGCTGAAGATTGGCCTATGCTGTGTTTAGGTGGTTGTGCAGTGATTTAGTTGGCCAACACCAGGACTGTTTATGTGTCTTATTTGAGAGTGGCTGCTTATGCTTGGCATGTTTGTGCAGGTATAGACTGAACTTTCTGATTTCTGTTCAAAAATGGCAATCCCAGTCCCTGGGGGAAGACCATTTAAAGCAACTCCCTGTTTTGTTTTGTTTTTTTATGCTCCTGTAATTTCTTTATACAGATACCCAAGACCTTCACATGTTGTGTCCCTTGAGAGGTGTGTGACTGCCTGCAGGAACAGACCCAATGTGCTCCTCAAAGTTGTTCAGAGGATTTTTGGTCAGGCTGGTCTGGTACAATGCTACAAGGCTCCTTGTGTCCTGGCCAGGGCTGTGCCTCACTGATCCAGCACTGCTGTTGTCTGGGATTTTTGTGCTCTTTCCAAAAGACAGCCAGGGGCCAAAATCTGCTCAGCTGTGAGGCAACTTTACTGACTTGCCAAGAGCTGTGCAGAATGAACAGAAGCACAGAAGTTAATCCCAACTCATCTTCTTGCAGATTAAAAATTAGAGTAGGAGTAAGAATTGGGAACATGTCTAAGAGAGCTGCTAGGGTTACCTGTTATTATTATTTATTTACTTAGCTGCTCCTTTTGCCTGAGGATGGATGGCGAGTTGTGACTCTCTCAGCCTGGGTTTGGGCTAATCCAAATGTGCCTGGCTCAGCTCACTAACTGAGGGTGTGAACTCATTTGTAGTAATTAAAACTATAAAAGTCTCCTCTTTCAGCATGTGCAGTGCCTGGCTGCCTGGAGTCCAGTGTGTGTCTTCTCATGTCAGAGAGACAAGGCTGAGTTGGTAGTTCTGGGTTGCACAGGAAAATAAATCTTGGCTGAGTCTTTTCAGATACACTCAGTGCTCTTGAACTGTGTTGGTAGATGCTGTGGTGTCAGTGTTGATGGGGCCCCTTTGGATGCTGAGCCTTGCTATTCAGTGATCCCTCTTGGATCAATCTGGATCCTTGCATGGAGATGGAGCAGTGTGTGTGTGACCTGCAGTTTGGCTCAGCTGTCAGAAGTGTGTTTGAGTGAACAGATGGATGTAGATGCTGCTGAAGAGTTTGCAGTTGATGCTGTCCAAGCACTTTAGTTGTGGAGGGCAAGGGAGCTCACATCCAATTTATGGCAAAGTATCCCATGTCCTTAACAAGGAGGAAGAAAGATTTTAAAAATGCATTTCCTTTTTTAAATGTTACATTTAGAGAAGAAGACCTAGAGACCCATAGGAGATTCATCAGCCATTTACAGTCAAAAAACTTCACTATGTACTTTTGTGCACCAACTTTTGACCTGATATCAACACACTGTTTGCCAGGACGGAGATTTTTTTACTCCTCCAGCAGCCCATAAAAAAAATCAGAATCCTCAGGGTGTGAGAGGGAGCTGACTTCAGGTGAGATACACAAAATCCTTGACAAACTGGGTACCTGGTGGTGTTGCTTGTCAAAAAGGGGCCATTCAGACCACCTACTCTGAGACCCCCTATGTGCTTGTGTTATTTTATTTTCATCTGCTATCAGATGCCTGTGGTTTTGCTGTTATGATATTATCAACATGTGTTGTATCAGCCTCAAGGGTTTAAAGTGGGCTTTTACTCCCACTAGTAAATATGAAAACAAACACAGCAGTGTGGGGATTTTCTGCTAATGTTTCCTCTGTGATTTTTCTATCACACCGTGGGCTGGTGTTGATTTAAGGGTGCTCTACAGCAGGTGCAATTCCTGACATCCATTTCCTATGTTTGCTGTATTTTGCAAAGGCTTCTGGCTCACATGTTATTCCTAAAAGTTGTGTTGGGCCAAGAGTGCAGACACTCAGTGCAATTAAAGGGATAGGTGGCAATTTGAGCTCCTGTGCCTGGGTTATGGGTGATTGTTTTGGGCCTCAGTGTTTGGGAAATCTCTTCCCACCATGGTCCGTGTGGGGTCTGTACTTGCAGTGCTGCTGTGGCCCTGGCAGTGCCTGTAGGATGTTATGGGACAAAACTCTGCAGTTTGGTTTTGAAAAAGTTTGTTATTTGCATTCAAATCACAGTATTAGACTTTCAAATCAAACATTTGGAAGTTAGGAAATGTTAAAATTAAGGTAGTTTTAACTATGTGGTCCAGCCCTTTGGGTTTTTACATTACTCTTTAATGAGAACATTTTCTCTGCTTCCTTGGGATTCCTGTGTTGTCCAGGGCACAGAACAGTGGCCTTAAAAATATTTTCTTCATCTTTGCAGTTCTTTATGGCCCTGGGGCTTTATTTCCTGTATGTTTAATGGTATTTAAATCCTATTATGTTATTTAAACCTGATTCTGCTTGTTGTGAGGGATGTACTTAGAGGGATGTACTTACCCTTCTGGGAGGAGTCTGGAATGTTACCTGCATTGCACAGATAAGGATGCAAGGCAGAGAGATTGGCATCAGGAGTTCGAACTGCCCAGTATTTCAGAGATTGCTCAGTATCTACCTTCTTCTCCAGGAGCAGCCCCTTATCTATTCTCTTAAGCTGTGATCAGCAGGAAGAAATGTGTGGTTCTCAGCACACAATTCTTCTCTAATATTATAATATCTATGTGCAAATGGACTGAACAGGTTAACATGAACATTTCAGTGGCAAAGTCAAGTGCACATGACTGAGTGTTGTGGGCTAACACCTGTAGGCAGCCAAGCACTACCCTGCTGCTTGCTTGCCTCCACTTCCTACCTCCAAGTAGGACAGGGGAAGATGGAGGGAAGAGTAAGAGCAAGAAAACTCATGAGAGAAAAATAATGAAAGAGGAGTGGAAGAAATAAAAAAAGAAAGAAAAATAGGTGATGGAAAGGCAATGACCCACTGCCTCCCACAGGCAGACTGATGCCCAGCTAGTCCCCAAGCTGACTTACCCCACTCCACCCTGTTTTATTGCTGAACATGACACTACATGGCATGGGATATCTCTTGGCTTGGCTGGGGTCACCTGCCTGGTTGTATCCCTCCCAAAACCTTGTGCACCTGACAATTTATTCGCTGGGAGGGCAGAGTGAGAGACAAAGTGCTGCTGCTGCTGTGCAAAAGCTGTTCAGCAATAGCTAAAACATTAATATATTATCAGTACTGTTTTGGTTGTGGATCCAAAGCCCAGCACTCTACAAGCTGCTACAAAAAAATGAGCTCCATCAGAGCCAGACACAGTACACTGAGGAAAGGGCAACACTACACCTGTATTTTATGTGTAATATGAGCTAGAGGTTGATTATCATAGGAAACCTTCAGCTGGCAGATATGATCTGAGCCATAAAGTGCAGTTGTGAGAAGGGTCTTGTTTTGCATAATTTTTGTTGTGGTTTCCTTTTTTTTTTTTTTTTTCCTAGGGCACCCATGCTTTCAGGGTTACTTTTTTGGGGATGAGATAAGAGTCCCTAAAATGGGGTTACAAATTTGAGGTCAGTCCTCGAAACACATTCTGAAAGATCTTTAAAAATGAGTTTTAAAGACATTCCCCCACTCCAAATGTATTTTTTGCTTGCTTCTGTCCCTCAATAGAAGAAAAAGAAAAAAAAAATTGTGTGTGTCTATTCAAAGGCACAAATAAAACTCCTGCAGTGCAAGTGATATTGCTAAAAATAGAGCCACTGGGATTTGTTCAGTTTATTTCTCTCTGGATTTTTATTGTGTGGTTGACCCCGTGGAAACCAAGGCTGTTGATCTGACTGTTTCCAAAGCATGTCGGTCTCCTCATGTATCCTTTGTACAGGGGCCACCTCTGTTGTGTTAACACTCTTTGCTTCCTGGCTTATGTGCTCATCTGAATTCCAGCTCAAAGAGCTGAAAGCTTTACAGAAGTGAGTGGGGCAAGGCAGTGTCTCCACAGTTGCTGCAGGAGTGCACACATCTGTGACCCACGCTGTGCTCACATGTTATTTATTGTTGGCCTCACAATAAAGGACAGCGCTGGCGTTTTGTTCGGCCAAACAACTTGGATGGAATGAATTGTAGAGAAAAAAGAACAGATGAAGCCTGGCTGTTATTTGCCATAATGTTCTTTGTTTTAGCTGCAGTGTGGGGGATGCAGAACTCCCAGAAGAGGATGGTCTCTGTAGCAGCCAAGGGGAGCTGATGGATTGGAGAGGGATGCAGAGGGACATTCAGCAAGAAGGGGTGAAAAATGTTTCTGTGTTGGATTTGTTTGTCTTTAGCTGATGGACTTTCACTTTGGCTTTCCTACAGGAGCAGAGACTCTGCTGTACCAATTAAGCTGCACTATAAATGTGTTTGGTGCCATTTGCCCTGGGTTTGGGCTGGAGTTGATGTGCATAGATAGTAGTTAGTGTGTTTGTCAATGGTACAGCCAAGTGGCTGGATTGTAAAGGTCTATCAGCAACTGCAGGAAACTGAATGCTTGGTGTTAGACAATCCATTTTTCTTGCTGGATAAATGAAAATCTCTTTATCTCTCTTTTCATAAACATTGTCCATATAATTGGAGGGCAAGGTTCAAGTCCAAACTGATAAGATTATTTTGCTTCCTTAAGCTGCATGACAATGGTCCCCTTGGCAAATTAAGCTGTGGATCTCCTTTTGCTGTAATGGGAACCAATCTCATTAGAAACAGAGCTGGATTAGTGATGAGTCCAACCTCCCATACAGATACACATTCTGACCACAGCAGGCCTGAAGTGCCTTTTGTTCACTCAGCCTCCTCTGCATTTTCCCAGCGCTCCTACATCTGTGTGCTGGAGTTGGGGGTGATTATTTCTGCTCAAGCGAAGCTGCTGAGGGATGAAAAACAAGCTGATTGGTCAGCATGGTATAGCAACAGGGATGATAAGGTGTTTTAAAAATGTTTATCGTGATTTAAATCTTTGGAGTACAAGACCAACTAAGTTGCCTGTTACAGGCTGTTAAAGATTAAGGGCCAATTGTCACTTGTTTGACCTGTGAGGAGGATGATCCTTTTCTGCCTCAGCATTGCTGTCATCTACAGATCAGAAAATCTGAATCTATTCACACCAACCTCCCCAACATATGAACATAGGAAACTTTTGGGGGACAAAGAAAGACAAACTTTTTCACCTGTGACCCGTGTTTGTTCTGTCTGTCCTTTTTCATGCCAGTTTTGGCTCCTGAGGGATTGTTTGCACCCATGTCCAAGATATTTTATGGAGCAGGTGGGACTGAGAGCCCTGAGCTGTGGGAGTGTTGCTTCTGGATGCTCCTGGGCCTGCCTGTGTTGGCCCTAACTCAGTGCTGGTGTACCTGCTGCTGCTGTCTGTTGTTTGCTTTCTTCCCTTTGCATTCTCACATTCTGCTTTTGGGATGCACTCATTCACTCTTTCTATCTATCTGTCTGTCTATCTATCTATCTATCTATCTATCTATCTATCTATCTATCTATCTATCTATCTATCTATCTATCTGTCTGTCTGTCTGTCTGTCTGTCTGTCTGTCTGTCTGTCTGTCTATCTATCTATCTATCTGTCTGTCTGTCTGTCTATCTATCTATCTATCTATCTATCTATCTATCTATCTATCTATCTGTCTATCTATCTATCTATCTATCTTATCAGCAATTTTTCCTCTTGCTGAGGCTCCTTAGCTGGAAGATAAGAGGTTCAGCCCTGGCTGATTCCAGCTGCTCCCATGCAATGGAACCTTGCTAGGGATGCTAAGAGGGGTGAATCTCACTGCTTTCTGATCCTTAAGATCCTTAAGGAAATCCTTCTGCCCTTTCATCTCTCATATGTCCTTCTTCTCTGATCCTGGAGGTATTCCAGGAGCTTGACTCCTGGATGGAAGTTTTGTGCTTGAAGCAATCTGGCAGGGAGGGCAGACTGTGGGTGTGATATTTGAAAGTGGCACCAGTGGAAAAAATGAGCCTGGTCTGTTATTCTAGTAGCTAGTTGGTATTAAATAGCCTGGAAGTTGATGCTGAAGTGCTGAGGAATCCTGATATAATGAGTAATTCACTAAAAATCAGTGGAGTATTCACATGAGAGAAAGTTGGCTTCTCTATATGCCCACTCCTCTTGGGTACAAAGTGTTTTTAAAAAAAAAAAATTATTAAATGTGATTATCAGGAACAAGGGTTAACCAGGGTAAGCAGCACTGCTAAGCTATAGCCTGTGTCTCACCAGCCAGACTGCAAATGGGCAGCCAAAGAAACAGATCTATTTTCTGTTCTTTTTACATTTCTGGATATATTTTAAGGTTTCTCAGAAAGACCAGAACAATGAAACATCCTTTGACAATAGCAATCTCTTTTCTTCATGGTGCAGCCTGAGGAAGCATTCAGTCCCTTTCCTTCTGGGATTGCTCATTTCCTCTTTTTTTTTCCTCCTGAAATAAAAACAATACTCTCCCAAAAGCACAACTTCTGCAGTGCTGTGGCAGAGCCAGCCTCTGTCACTCCATCAGGCAGGCATCAGATGGGACATTGTCTTCTGTTTTCCCCCTCTAAGCTGCAACTCAGGGAAAACTAATCACAGAAAAAAAAAAATAAACCCACAAAAAACCCAAAACCAAAAACCCAAAAAACCCCTTTTCATATATTGTTTTACTGCTGTCAAAAATTGTAACTAATGCCCACCCTGAATTTCTCTCAGTCTTTTTGCCAAGATTTCCATCCTTTATGTGCATGGAGGGGAATGAGGCATGTGGGAAAGAAATCACATGCAGTGAAATGAAATATCATCAAGTCAATTGGAGCCACAATCCTTGGGTGTCCTGAAGTCTGAGGCTGTAGCCCCAAGCCTGGTTCAAGTGTGAGAAGAGCCTGTGATTAAAAAGACTCTCACAAAACTCCTGTTTCCCTGTCTACACAGACCTGAAGCTCACTGTAAGAGCCTGAGGTCCGTGGGACTCTGCCTCTGTTTTTATGTTTGTCCCTTTTCATTACACAATTCCTGATTGTCTCCACGTGTCTTTCACTGTAGCTTGGGTCCTTGCTGGTTTTCTTGGAGCCCAGATTCCAGAGTTACCTGAATTGTGCTGACTTCTAAGTAGTTTGGGGGCTGAGAAGTTGAAGGATGTGTGTACTCTCCCATGAACAATGCTGCCTCTCTGTTTCTGATACAGAAAGGTCTCCCAAAGCAGAACTCTGAGCAGGTGGTTGGATGGATAGTCCTGTCTGTCTTCTGCTTCTGAGTGAGTCATCTTGTCTGTGTTCAAAGAAGTTTCTCCTGGAAAGGATGCCTTTATTTGCACTGCTGCAGTCTCAACCATTGGACTGGGCTCAAGAGTCGCTTCAGGGGGTTGAATCTCCACATCTCTGAAATTTGCTTGCAATGCTTTTGGCTGCAGCAAGTGTGGCCATCCTCCAAGACTGATGGTGGCTGCCTGCCTGTACCAGGCAGGTGTGGATGGTGGGAGCATTTTCTTTGCCAGCTCGATCTGATGATGGGCTGTGTTACCTTTTCTAATGTCCCCAGGCCTTTCTGGTGGAGGTGGTAGAGAATTAAACATTTCTACTACTTTTTTTCACTACTGCAGCTGTGGTCCACCCTCTTCTGCTCCCCAGTGCAGTATTGGAATTATCTTGATCTAAATTTTATTTTTGTCTTATTAAGGATCAAATCAGCCTGATCCACCTTAATCCCCTAAATCACAGCCTTTCAGTACCTGAAGGGGACTTAAAGACAGAGAGAGACTGTTTGCCAAGGCCTGTAGTGATAGGACAAGAAGTAATTGTTTTAAACTGAAATATTTAGAGTAGGTATAAGAGAGAAATTTTTTATGATCAGTGTAGTGAGCCATTGGAACAGATTGCCCAGAGAAGATGTGGATGCCCCATCCCTGTTCAAGATTATGGTGGAGAGGGCTTTAGGCAAGCTGGTCTGGTGAAAAATGGTTGAAAAAGGTTGACTAGGTGATCTTTGAAGGTCCCTTCCAACCCAAACTATTCTGTGATTCTAAGATTTCAGAATTCTATTTAAACTCAGACTTGTTCCTTTTTGCAAAACTTTTTTGTTGGTTGAAAACTACATTTCTTCTGTAGGGTTAGAGAGAGCTGCAGGATACTGTTGGTACCCTGAGTGAGAAGGTATTACCCTTGTGTCCATGCCTCTTGGATGTGGAATTGCCTTATAAAGCCCTCCTCAGCCTTGTTGGTATTGGTGGATTAGTGCAGGGCTGCATTTCTGTGTCTGCTGGCCAAAGCAGCCCAAGCTAGAGAAAGCTGGGTGGGGAGGAGCTGCCCAGATGCCTGATCCCTTGTTTCAGGCCCAATTCTAGTACAGTTTTCTGAAGAACATCAGAGTGTCTCCACCCCAGCTGTAGGTCATGGGCATTACAGCAGCACTGATGGATGTGGAGAGAGATCAGGCCTTTTCCTGGCCTGGTGGTGGTGGTGGAGCAAGAGTGAGGTCAACACCCTTTTCTGCTCTGAAGGAGTGGCTATCAAGGGGCAATCACTCCAGTTAGGGTTTTTTTCCCACTGGTGACAGTGAGCCTGGTTTGCATTGTGGAGAAGCTGACATGTAGATGGTGTCTGGCTCATGTGATAAGAGAACTCAGCAGTGCTCCAGCCCCTGTGGGATGTGCAATGAGGGCAAGAAGTTTTCTTGGATGTTAGGCATGGGAAAGGAACACTTATCACAGAAATGTGGTGGAAAGAGGTAGAGAAACACCCATCTGATAGTGTGCTAAGCAGGGACTGAGCATGCAGGCAATTGGTGGACAGAGGAGAAAATTCACTCTCCTGGACTGTTCTCCATTCAAATCTTTCCTGGCCATGTGAGGAGACGACCCAGACTTCCCAAGGCCAAGGCACAAGAAAAGCTTGGTGTATTTTCAACACTCTGAGGAAGGCTGTTTTATTCTGATGGCTTGTTCATGCTAGTACTGCATGGATAAATAATTTTTGGTGTCTAATGAGGCTTTTAGGATTGCCCTGGAAATTTTAAAACTTGCAGTAGTAAAAGACAGGGCTGAAAATTAAACACCTTAGGGGCTTGGTGTGCCTCCAAGGCAAGACAGGCCAGGCGCTTTTTTGTGACTTAACTAAATTTTCCAGCTTTACTTGAAAGTTGTAATTTTTCTTCCCACTTTTTCCCTGAGCCCTGAATTTCCAGCAGATCTCCAGTTAGTGTTCAAGCACATTCAATAAATCTATCAAGAGGAACTCACAGTTAGAGATCATTGATCATTCATGGCAATAACAAATAAATACCAATAGCACCGTTTTCCAGACGAAGAAATTGAGGCACAGATTGTATCATTAGCAGTGGAATTCTCTTTTCCTTGACTGTTCCAGAGACCTTCATCTCACCTAAGTTGCTGCTTTGGACTTTTGGGGGATGCATCATCTGGGGGATGAGGTGCATTACAGCTGCTTGTAGAGATCACTGGCAACCCATCCATGGTTGCTGGTTCCTTCTGACTGTCTTTTTAGGACACTTTTTGTCAGGAAACTTCCTCTTAGGGGTGTGAGGTGTGAAGCTGGAATGCCACCCTCTGTCAGTGTCCTTACAAGGAATGTCTGTGCAGGATTACAAGCCTGGCAGTTGCTCTCTAACCCAAGGACCACCAGGTAAATCTCCCTGTGCTGCTCTGATGAGCTAAACAAGCCCAAGGAGCCACACTGGCCTCAGTGGTTTGAGATGAGTGCATTTGGGTTTTCTGCTTTTCCCTTTCCATCCTAAGGACTCTACTCATTGTTTTGATGTATGTGCCACCCCCTATTCTTAGAAAAGCTGTGCTTGTTTGAAGAGCACAATGACATTCATTCACTCTGAAACAACCTGGGGATTTGTTTTCTTGGGTGTTGTAAAGCAGACGAGGTGTAGCTGCTGCAATTAGGAGGTGATGGGCTAATCTCATTATCAGTGGGAAGAAACACTGGGGTCAGTGGGTTGGATAATGAAATGTGAAGATGAATTTTGTTGTGCCAGATGGCCTGGCATAGTGGTTCCACTAATTTGGGAGGAAGGAGAGCCAATAGTACCTTTGAAGAACAAAAGCTGTAGCAGGAGTTGGCATGTGATTTCTCTGAGCAAAAAAACTGTGATTTCTCAGCTGAGTGGAGACTTGTGGGATCCATCCAGACCTGCTGTATTTTTTTATTTTTTTGCCTGTTAGACCAGTTTTGGGCAGTAAGAGACAGTTCTCCAGCAAAAATTAATGATGCCATTATATGGATGTGCTTGGATGATCAGTGGCTGGGCAAGAAGAAATAATCCTGACATCTCATTCTTTTGAAAGAGGCTGATAATTTAAATAACTCTGTAGGGAAAGTTGTGTTTATGATGTCCCCTTACCCAGAAATATGTAAGATTTTAGATTCAGAAATCCCAATAATTGTTTTTGGGATAAGATTGTAGGGTCTTTCAGCACAATTCTTTGGGCTCAGCTCTTCATTTTCTGAGATCAGTCTTTTCATCCTCATGGAAGTAAGCAAGAGATAGAGGTTTGGGGGATAACAGAATAGAGAGAAAAAACTGTTGTTTTCAAGAGTGACCTCTGAGACAGGAACATCTCTGCTTTGCCTTGGCCCAACCTGAGATACTGTCACCTGATTTTGCTCTCACAAAGGACCCTGTGGCTCCTCTAATTTCCATTAATTTTTGGGTTCTTGGTACACACTGATGCATCAGCACATGCTGAGGCACTTTCCATCCTGAGTCTTTCTGCAGGGCTGTGGCCCAAGAAATACCCACAGGTAAGTGGGGAGAAGCTGGATGGAGTCCTTCTCCTTTCCCCTTTGCTCCACACTTCACACAAACTCTCATTCCTTACCTGGGTCACCTACCCTCACCAGTGTTTTTCCAGGAAAAAAATAATAAGCAGTCTTTGCCAAGCTTGGCTGTATTGCCTAAAACAAAAGCTGAGGAAATCCAAATGAATGCTCTGGCCACTTTACCTGGCAGCACCCCAATGCTGTTTTCTTTTAGTGAGCATCCAGCACAGGAAAAAGCTTGTTCTGGGCTCTGGGCCATTACAACAGCTCTACTGAGGAGTGCCCAAACTTGGAACAGTCTGATAAGAGCTCTTAGTCTCTAAAGCAGTGGCCAGGCTTCATCTGGCTGTGAAATAATGAAAAGTATATTTATGATAAGAAGCCTTATTGAAAAATGTACTTGTAACTGGGACACAGCCAGTCAGCACCTGTATTTCCTGGCAGAAGGGAAAGAAGGAATTTTTCATAGTTGTTTAGTGTGTTTGGTGTTGTGGAAGCTCTCAGGGGCTGGATCTTCAGCAAATGGACAGCAATGTAGGTCTGATGGCAGCGGTGCTGCAGTGATAATGATCTGTGTACAACCTGAGAGTGCCTCAGGTTAAACATAGCTGCATCCCTTCCATCCCCAAAGAGCAATAAGGGCTGTAGTGTCTTAACCCCCATCTTGAGTCCTGTTTACATTATCATGGGTAAAAATCAACACTTTTTTTACCTATAAATGCCATGCACACCCAGCACTTTGACACAATACATACAGTGTAGGCATTTCCATCCTAATGCCTTTCTAACAGCAGGCCATGTGCTGGACCTAGAATTTAATGTGGAAAACATTAATCTGGCAAGAGATTTCTTCCTTCTGCAAAGGGTGTGGGTTCTGCTGCTGTAAGGGGACATGACTTCCAGGCACTCCAGTGAGCTGAGGCACTCAGCAGTCAGGGAAAGTCCCCCTGGAGATGCAGCCATGGGGAGAGCTGCTGTAAATCACAGTGGCCCCAGATGTCGTGCAGGGCAGAGGGGAGATTGATGGGGTGGGTGGGGAAGCTGAGGCAAGGAAAGTTCAAGCATCACCCTGACCCTCAAGAAGGGAAAATAGCCCCAACCCTCAGCAAGGTTTGATTGAAGCCTGCTGTTCCCCCGAAGGGGAAAGGTCAAGCTCTGCTCTGTCAGGCGCCCTCAAACAAAAAACCTGTTTATACGGGACCCACCCCTGTACCTTGTGAGGTGGAGGGTAAATGGGCCTGGAGACATTCAGTGCTCCTCTCTCTGGTAACGTTTGTGTCAATGAACAGTGGAAATTCAGATTGGGCTGGTGGTAAAAGCCTGGAAGGAAGTGGTCAGGTTAAACCCCACATAAACATTAACTGGAGTTAGCCCCCATGAGCACTCTTGGTGGTCCTGGGACGGTGCTGTTCAGCACTGTGGGTCCCTCACAGAAGGGATGGGCTGTGTTTGGGGTGGTGGTTGTTGCCAACATGTGCCTGAAGAAGGTCACCTCTGTGCCCAGCCCTGTGCCCTTTCAGGCTGAACATGGCACAAGGTGCTCCTCACCTGGGCAGAGGAGGGTTCCCACATTTCTCTGCCAGCCCAGGGACTTGCAGTAAAGTTTTGCCAGCCCCAGTGGTTTAGCTGGAAGCAAAATGTAAATAATCTGTGTGTTCAGGGACTGTGGTCAGGAGGGCAGACATTTAGATGGGTCCTGAATTTCCTGCAGTGCTGATCTCTGCCAGGAAAACTGACTTTCTCTGCTCCCAGACATCATATTTCCTGAGTCCCCTCCATGTGTGGGCAGGGAATATAGCTTCTGGCCACCTGAACTATTATTGTGACCTGTGGCAGTCTTACAGAGGGGCTCTTTTGACCCCATGTCACCTGATGGGCACTTGTCCAAGTGTCATTTGATGCAAAATGCTTCTGTCACTTGTATGTACAGGACAGAAAAGTGGATATTTGGATTCAGATATGATTTTCATGTCCTATCCTGCATCTAGTTTGTGCTCACATTTTAAAATAAAGCTGTTTGAAATAAGCAGCCTGTTTGACTTGCTCTAGCCAAAGGTTGGGCACCTCTTCAACTAACCACAGTAAGAACTGGCAATTTCTGGAGTGAATTGGATGTTTCTGTCAAAGGAGAGGAGGCAGGAAAATAGCTTCAACCATCTGATTTTAATGTACCACTGTACATGTACTGGAGCCCTCCCAGATGCTTTCCAGCCTCTCCTCTTGCTTTCTACCCTTAGAAGGAGCTGAACCAAGCACAGCTCAGCCAAGCATGGGCAGTCTGGCACCTCTGCCCTGGTCCCGCATGGCTTTTATCTGTTTGAAAGTTACCAGTATAGAATACATTGATTAATGGCCCAGTAAATTAATTGGCAGCCTCTGTAGCTTGCTTTGCAGCTGATGGCTCTCAGGGAGCTGTTGGAGTGGAAAAACATAACCAAGTGCCAACTTACCAGGTTGTGCCCACTGTAGGGCAGGCGTTTTCCTCACAGGAAAGAAAACAAAGGCATTTCTCTGAGGAATGCTGCAAGCAGAGACTGACTCACAAGTAGGGTGAGGAAAGAGTTTTAAAAAGCTTAAATCCAGGGGGAAAACCTTAAATGTGTAGTTCAGACAAAAAGTTGGCACTCTTCAAGTAGTGGAGTTTTTCATCACACGATTGTAGCTGAAAACTGACTTGGATTTATTTTTTACAGAGTTTGATTCTGTGGTGCTGTGTTTAAGAGAGGATAAAATCCTATCAAATCTGAGGCTGTGAAGTTTTCCCTCCTGCTCTTTCTTTCCAAGGCAGCAGAAATATAATTAAAGAGAGAAGTACAGGCTCTATCTACGGCTGTATCTCAGCTGCTGCTGAGGCACCAGCTTTCCCCACCTCTTGAGTCACTGATCAGTAAGCAGAGCAGGCACTGGGAAATATGACCTTAGAATACTGTCCATGTGAGCCAAACAAACTGCTGATATTAAGTATCAAAAGCAAAAAGTTTGCATTTTCCTGTAAAAAATCGATATTCTGGTCTGAGTTGGGAGCAAAAGGTGCCATCAAGAAAGAAAAAAATGAGACTCGTGGACAACAAATGAAAAAATATATATTGCATAATTTAAAAATATTATGTAGAATATCCTTTTGTCTGCCCAATGCATTCATTCAGGTCTTTAGTGTGAACTCCATTGCTTTGTTCCTCCAATTTTTTATAAAAATCTATTGAGGCTTATTTGAGTTGTCTAGCTATTACAGGAAATTAAGCAAAATTGCCTTGCTCCGCCCTGGTCTGAGGTGGTCTCTTGTGTGAAAATATGTCTTTGCAATGATGCCTTCTTACCTGGGGGGCTGGACTTTAGCTTCTTCCATGCTCAGTTTTGTTATTGTTGCTTTAATGGACAACAAGGAGTGACATGCAGCTCCAGAAGTCAGTTCCTCCAAAGGGATTTTGAAGCACTGAGACTTAAATTGGATCTTAACCAAGGAGGATCTTATCTCTTGCTCAAACTCCTGGCTTCTTGATTGTGTTTTGGTGGGAACTAAAGATTCCAAGCAGGATTGGAGAGCCAAATATTGTATTGAATCTCTGTCTCAAAGTCACAGGATGGTTTGGCTTTGGAATAAGGAATGGAACAAAACTTTGCTGTGGGAGTCTAATCTTACCGAAAAGGAAATCTAACTTTATGGCTTTTGCGATACAAAATGCTGAGCATTGTAATACAAGAACTTCCTCTGCGTGTTCAAAGTCGTTAAAAATGAGTTTGATGGGTTTAATTTTATATTAATTCAGAAGTGTGGTCTTGTTCTGCAGTGGCAATGGGGGGAAGTGCGTACAGGAGTTGTGGAAGGGATCACAGCCGAGAGCAGATTTCCAGCCGTTTCCTGCCCCGTGGCTTTTCCTCCACTATGTGGCTTGCTGTCCCTCTGCCTGCCCTGTGAGAAGGCCCATGCAGGGAGGTGTAGGAATAGTCAGACCAAAATAAAATGGAGCACATGGTTTGGAGGTAAGATAGTGGGGCAAGTCTGCTTGTGTGATGCATGCTATGGATTCCTCAAAGAGTGGTGAGAGACCAGGAATATTTTGCCTGAAAGACCTTGCTGTGACTTTCTGCACACATTTTACATCCAAGGTGGTTGATCAATAGGACTCATTATAGGAAATTAATGCCTCAGCCAGCAGATCTTTGTTTAAACACAGTGGTGCCTCACACCAGTTTATGTGGAGACAGACTGGCAGCCCTCATGTTTTGCCTTGTCTTTGCATAATGAGACACTGAGATATTGCTTGTCTTGGCTGAACAACAGAAACAGGCTGTGATGAATTGCATCTATGCCTGTTTCTGATTGTTTTAAGGTGCCTATTTCAAGTGGCTAGGAAGAAAGATGAGTGTTTACATTTTCTTTAAATGCTGATGCAGGCTCTTTGCCCCCAAGTAGTCCAGATTAAGGCATAGCCAAGAGTTCTGGCGTAGGGCCACAAGGACAGATTATTCACTGTACTTTGAAAGGGTGTTGGGTTTCTGTATCTGACCTTTTGGGTAGATAAATGGGAGGATTAGCTGCTAAGGAAGCAATTATCCACTCTCTATAATTAATATCTCCTTCCTATTCTCTGGTGTTACTTGACCTGGAACTCTGAGGACCTGTTGGTGTTGCCAGTTTTGTGTAATTACCACCTTTAAAATGAGGGCTGCAGTCCCCGACCTTTCGAAGCCAGCGCGGTGGAAGTGGGGAGTAACAACACAAGGGTGAAGTTATGGAATCCAGCTCCAGTGACCAAGACAATGGAGATGGGGATGATTAAAGACTGTAGTTTTGTTCCTGAGGTAACTCTCTACCCTTTAATGCCACTGTGTCTTTTGACATGAAGATGAAATATGCCTGCTATTCTTGTGAGACAAAGCCCACCCTGTCAATAAAGCAAACAGGTGCTGACTGCCTCTGCTCATGCCTTTGGGAAGGTTGCCTTTCCCATCAATCCTGCTGTGTTTTCAGCTGTCACTGCTGAAAATGCCATCTTGATCAAGTGCAGCTAAGGATTGTCATTCTGCACTATCATTTCCCATTTGCAGATGTAGCCAGAAGCTGATACCATCTGACAGTTCTAGTAGGAGGATACATTCTTTTTACTCTACTTTTAAAGGCAATCCTGGATTCCTCACTTATCCCTCTCTGTTTTGAGGTATTTATGGTGTCCATTGCCATTGTAAAAGAGATTGAGACTCAAATAGTATTTGATGATTCTCAAGAAATCTTAGATTTTGTATATCTGGATTTAAAAAGAAATATTATATATAAAGATGTCACTACATAAATATAATTACATATCTTATAACTAAATAAATTATTTCTATAATTTTACAAGTAACAGAGCAGTGATTCAGCCAATTCAAATTGGAATTTCCTATTTGAAAACATTTCTTGTTTTCACAGAAATCACTTTTGAAACAAAAAGCCAAAGGAGCATAAACTTTTAAAACATGTACATATAAAGTTAATATTTAACTTATTTTTAAACTTCTAAAAGGATTTACTGGTGCTTTTAAAATGTGCTCGTAAGTTAGCGATTTATGGCAGACTCTTATTTGATGCCATTGCTGAAGAAGCAGCATAGGTGGAAATTTGTTATTTTCCCCCTGCACTGTATTTTGAGATAAAGGGAAATCAGAGTCAATAAATTAAGGACAATTAAGCCTTTTATAGATATATGCTATCTGAATAAAAAGGATTATCAAGGGGATTTTAACTGAGTGAATATTCAGTGGGGAAATTTTTCTGGTAATAATGAGGCTTGAGCAGGTAAGGTGGGACTTTGTACAGCACAGAAGTAAATGGGAAAATCACATAAAAACATGGTGAGGTTATGCACTGCATCCCAGCTGCCACACATTGAAAGCAAATACAAGCAAAAAGGGTGAAGGATTTACAGTGCTGAAAATCAGCATTTACTCAGAGGAGACCTCTGACATTGTGTCCTGGGACCAGATCTAAGGAAGAGCTAATTGTCAAATGGTCTTCTGCAGAGCACTAATTCAGGAAATAAACTGTTTGTCAAGCCTCGAGTGAATAGAAGTTTTCATTGAATAGTCAAAAATAATGCAGAAATTTGCTGTACATGAACTAAGATTTTTCTCCTACTGAGCAGGGGAGGCTGAATTCCCAGAGAAAACACCTTCCATGCCTACTGCAGATACTAGAAAATGTCACTTTATTGATAGAAGAGGATGTCAACTGCTATTAATAGTGTGGAGTCGTCAGAATAGTGGGTTCCCCCTGCCTGGGGTGGGCTGTTTGTCTGAGCTCAGTGGGAGACTGATTGAATTGGCCTGACTTAACCCTGTGCATGGCAGGGACCTGGGGACTGTTATATTACCCTTCAGGCAAACTGAACTGGGAGACAAACATTGACAGTGCAGATTCAGGAGAAGAAAAACACGTGAGGAATGTGAAAGCTGAACATCCTTGCAGATTAGTTGGTGCTGCCTTTTGTTAAACCATGGAGGTCATCCTGTGTTGTAAAAGATATTTGTCTTGGTTTTCAGAGTCCACATGGACCAGCCTGTGTGGAAGCTTCAGTTAAGTCTCTGTGTCTTTTGTTAAACTTACTAATTCAAATCAAGTAATAAATTCAAATAATAGAGTAGCACAAATCCTTTTCAATTAATGAATCATCGTTAAGTTGTACCAGTCATAATTTCTCAGTTGCTGTGTAGAACTTGCATGTCTTGTGCCAACACTTGCTGTTTAATATCAGGACAACTGAAGGATTTGCGTCTACCTTGTCGTGCTCAGATCAGGAGCATGCTGATTTTTCTGTGTCTCAGCTGATATTGCATAGAGCTATAGAATCACAGAATGGTTTGGGTTGGAAGGGGCCTTAAAGATCATTTAATTCCAAGCCGTCTGTCAAGGGCAGGGACACCTTCCACTGGATGAAGTTGCTTAGAATCCCTCCCAGCCTGGCCTTGAACACTGTTAGGGATGAGGCATCCAGAGCTTCTCAGGGCAGCCTGTGCCAGGGCCTCACCACCCTCACAGGGAAGAATTTTTGTAGGTCTTTTTGGCTAGAGAAGATTTCCTGTGGCAAAGCAGTCTTTGGACTTTTCCAGTGACGAGAGCTGATGCTCGATCTCCCAGAGCTACCAGCGGTGCTGATAAGAGCTCCCTTGGTGCCTGTGCCATTTCTGCCAGTGGTGCCTGTCCAAACCTCAGAACTCACAGCCCCTGAAGAAGGGCTTTTAGGTTCTTTTGATATTCTCAGCCTTTACTTGTCTTAGGGATAACTGCAGTTTCTCTCCCTTCAAACACTCAACAGCAGCAAATCATGACATCTGCTATAGCAATAATAATTACTTTATTGAGAAATAAGTAAAGTTAGAATTAATTCAATCTGTCTGTGGTTGTACCCATACATCTGCTGGGGTTACTCAAAGTACTTCTAGATTTTTCTACGGTGTCTAAAATGTACTTTGAAAGTAAGTAAAATAAGGGTTCTTCCATAATCACCTGTCTCCAGGAGATGGAGCTCCAAGAAAAACACCAATTACCATTGGGTTTGTAATTTAAATTATGAAGGTTAGCAACACTAATTCTATGTCCCTGGCTGGGAAGACTTGTCAACAGCTCAATTACCATGAGTGGGTCTCATTTTGTATTCCAGAAGTGTAGGGAAAGGAACTGAGAGGAGAAAAATACACTCATTTACCTCAGCTACAGAGTGCCTGGGCCTGTATCCAGTTGTGAGTAATGCTCACTGGAAACAAGACATGAGCATTTAACAAGGAGGGTAATTAACTGTTAGTGTAGCTTATGAAGATATGCCACAGATTTTTTGCTTGTTTGGAGCTTTTCAATCCAAAGTGCAAGGGTTTGCTTGGTGAATGCTTCTTTTTGAAGTTACTGAGCTTCAGTGAAAGGTTTGTGGTGTGAACACCTCAGGCCTGTGTTATGGTGGAGGTCTGGCTAAACAGCCTTAATGGCACCTCCTGGCTTTGAAACCTCCGTAATTGGGTTGCACACAGTGCTGAGATTTGCTTCTTACTGATTAAAAACCTCATGCCAAAGAGACCCTCTGCATTTGGGATTTGAATAGGCCACTCTCTTTTGGCTCTGACAGCTTTCACAGGACAGTCCTGAAGGAGGGGAACCTCCTGAGCCGTGGGCAGCAGAGCTCTCGGGCCCCTGCTGTCCCCCTGCCCCGGCGGCTTCTCCTCCCTCCCAGCCTGGCTGGGATGTGCTCTCCCGGGGCCTTTGGGAAAGCTTTGCCTGGAAAGGACTCTGCTTTCTCAGGGAGAGCTGGCTGAGCACAAATGCAGCTTAGCAGATCCTGGGAGGAGGTTGGGTAGAAAGAGATCCAGCCTGTTCAGTGCTGGACTTCACAAATGGCTTAATGGAAAATTTTGCTTCTTGAGAGGGACAGTGGCTTCACCTCAGCCTTAACAGACCAGCCAAATAGTGCAAAGCTCTTTAGCAAATGACTGCTCAAAAGTGTCAATTACTATTGTGGTAATGGAAAAACATCTCACTCTAAAACATAATGCCAAGGAACAGACACAGTTTTTATTTAAAATAAAAAGGAAAATGGGTTCTACAAGTTCCTTTTCTTTTCTATGAGTTTTTTCCCACCCCAGTTTTTGAATTTGAAAATTTTGAATAAGGTGACAGATTTAAATGAAGAAAACAAACCAAAAATCCTTTTCTCAAAAAGTTTAAAAAAAGAAACAAAACAAAAGGAAAAGTGATAAGAAAAAAATCAATAGAGAAGTGCACAGTGACTTTTTAAAATTTCTTTTTATTTTTAATAATCTAAGACAGATAGGGGCCTTTGGTCACAATGAATTTTTAAGTGCTTTAGAAGTTTTTTAACCAACACTAAAATCAATAGTGAAAATTATAAAAGATGGCAGTTCAGCCCGAAAAATAGCTGTTGCTTGTGCAGGCAGAAATGTTCACATATACCCAGCTGGAGCCCTGAGTATGTTTTTACGAGTTCAGACCAAACATCTACCCCAATAATAGTCCATCTAGGGGATGAAATCAAATTAACAGACACCTTCCTGCTGTTGGAAATGTTCATAGCCCTTTTTCTGAAGATGAATAATACAGAAATTAAGATGTACTTTCAGACAATGGAACCTGCTTTTGTGAGTGCAATATCACTGTTCTTTAATGTTGTTTTCTGACAATGTGAGAATGCTTTGGTGTGCAGGTGATATTTTGAAGTGCTGAGTTCTGTCTTTATAAGCCATAATTCTCTCTGGACTTTATTATTTGGCATAGATTTTGGGGATTGATATCCTCCAGTCATTTTTAGACTCTGCACAAAATACAGTGAAACTGAAATGTTCCTGAGAAGTTCCTGCTGAGCAGTAGTTTTGGTATTGGTTATATCCTCTCTCTGGCTTATTTTTCCCTGGTGATTTATAGATGAAATCAGGGATCATGACTACAGTGCCAAGGTGTTTTGCTATCAGACAGGCCCCTTGGCACTGTCCTAAAGAGTTTGTGTGCAGTTTCTGGAGTTAAGGATGGACACATATGCCCAGAGGGCTGCTTTGAAGGCTACAGGGGTTTAACCACATAGCCAAGGCCAGGCCAGGCCAGTTTTCTCAGGGCAAGAGAATGGCATCCACCACTAATTGTTTTTGAGGCTGTACAAGAAAAATAGGTAATCAGGGCATCCTTTCTTGCCATGTTGCAAATATGTGAAGCCCAAAGAGGGTAGGAAGTCACCTGGGTCAGTTTATGGAGATTGTGGAGTCACTGGTGGGGCCTGTGTATACCCACGGGTGCTGTGGCACCTGGAGAAGGTGTTTCTGTGCAGGGTGTGCTGCAATCAGTGACTGCAGGAGGCTGTGAGAGCTCCCTTTCAGGGAGATCTCCAGGCAGTGTCAGTGTTATGGCATTACAGGAAAGGCAAATGGGATAGATGGGCAGAAGTGAAAAGCTGTGAGATAAGCAAGGCCTTGAGCACAATCTAAAATTTAGAAGGCTCTTGGGGCTGCCTCTTAGATCACCAGCTCCCCTGGTGCTGCCATTGCAGAGGGTGAAGCTCTGTGGACAGCCTCAAATTTGGCCTCAAATGGAGCACCAAGGCTGCCCTTACTTGTTGTGTAAGAGTGTGCACACAGATAATATCATGTTAGCAAATCACTGACATGTTGTTCCCTTCAGGAGCTTAGCGATTGGGCTAACTTTACACAGCCTTCAGCTCTGATGTCCTTCTCTCATGGTCTAAGGGCAACTTGAGGAGGAAATGTCCCAATATCACATATTTATGGAGCCAGACTTTTTAAGAAATAACTTGGTGCCACACAAAGCTTGGACCAGTGTTTCCAGAGAGTCAGAGGTCCTCACGGCTGCCATTCTTAGTTCCATGGTGTGTTTGCCAGCATCAGCTTGCTTTCAGCTGTTTTAATGGCTTGCAAGAAGCTGGTTTGCATTGCCCCTTCAAGAATAATAAAATTGATGGAGGTTGGAAAAGACCATTCAGATCAAGTCCAACAATCAACCTAGCAGCACCACTGTGTTCACCATTATACCAGGTCTTCAAGTGTCCTATCCACACCTTTTTTGAACCCTTTCAGGGATGGATGGTGACTCCAGCACTTCCCTGGGCAGCTGTTCCAATGCTTTACACCTTTTCTGTGAAAGAATTTTTTCTAATATCCAATCTAAACCTCCTCTGGCACAACTTGAAGCCATTTCCTCTCAGCCAGTCACTTGTCACCTAGTGGGAGAGATCAACTCCTCCCACACTGCAGGCTCTTTCCAGGTAATTGTAGAGAGCAATAAGAACCCTCCTGAGCCTCCTTTTTTTTCAGGCTGAGCCCCTCAGCTCCCTCAGGGGCTCCTCGTAAGACTTCTAATTTAAGTGCTAGTGCTTGGCTCCTGTGAATCACTGATCCACACTGTTTATTACTGGGGAGAACTGTCAAAGGCTTGGGGGTCTGCAAAAGCAGTTGAAGTGCATTGCCTTTCTCCCTGATTTTTCATGGCAAATTCTAGAGGAGGTCCCTCACTGCTTGTCAATGTAGAGTCATGAACTGGGCTTTCTATGAACCCAGTGTTTCTTGGCAGCCTCCTTGCATGGGCTGACTGTCTGAGGAAATAGGAGATGCTGTTGCATGCAGATTTTCCCAGGATATTTCGGGGGTGATTCAAAGAATCATGAAGGGGTTTCATTCCTCTCCCCACCAGACCCTCTCCCCCACTTCTCCCACCAAAGCAGCAGAGCTGCCACTAATTGGCCTGACAAGTGGAACAGCTCCTTTCTGAGGGGATCCCACACTCCCTTGTGGAGAGGAATTTGCTTTGAAGTCTTCTCCCTGCCCTGTATTGTGTCCACACCTTGCTTTGTGTGAGTGTGATAAATGGAAATCAAACAGTCCCAGATCAAGGAAACAAGCACTAAGTCCTGCCTGTCATTCCAAAACATTTGCTGTGTTTATTACAAAGCTGTCAGGGTTGCACAGAACAGCCAAATTCAAAGCAGCCAGAATGCTGAATAGCCAAGTGCTGCTCTCCTCCTTTTGACTTATTTTTTGGTGCAAGAACACATCAAAGCTGATGGGAGTGGGCTGATGTGAGCTTGTTATTACTAATGTCCGTGTGTGACACAGTGTCAGAAACACTGTGACCTGGCACAGCTATACTGTTGCAGTAAGAAGCTCAAATCAGAGTTTGTAATTAGGATACTCAAAAGGATTATTCCTATTATTACTGCTTAGAGCTCTCAAATTCTTCTCAGTCAGGAAAAAATGGAGATTTCATGGTCTAATGATTAGATGAGTAGAACAGTATCAGGAGGGCACAGGGCTGGGCTTCTCTTCCCTGGTACTTTCACTGAATTGCAGCGTGAACTCCCTAAGTAATTTCATCTCTGTGTCTCTCCTCTTCCTCTCTGCCAATATTGTCTGTTCTGAATCAGATGATAAGACTGAATTAGACTCTGTGCTTATAGGGGTAATAAATCCCTCCATTTTCTTTATTTAATGCATCTGGACATGCAAAAGGAGGCAAATTCCCCTAAGAAAATAAAAGGGGGAAACACTCATTAAAAAAAAAAAGCTGCAGGTTTTCAGCTGCTGCTCATAACAGCTAAAATGCCTCAGTGTCTTGAGAGGGAGCCTGGGGCAGAAGGGGGAATTCACCATTTTTCAAAAGGTGAGGCTTCACTACAGGCAAATTATGCATGACAAATTTGGTGACCCTCCGTGTTGGGTGATGGATGTGATGTCCACCTCAGCAGGTTTGCTGGTGACACTGAGCTGTGTGGTGCAGGTGACACGCTGGAGGGAAAGGATGCCACCCTGAGGGGCCTGGACAGGCTTGAGAGGTGGGACTGTGGGAACCTCATCAAGTTCAACAAGGCCAAGCACAGGATCCTGCACCCAAGCACAAATACAAGCTGGGCAGTGAATGGATTGAGAGCAGCCTTGTGGACAAGGATTGTGAGTGCTGGTGGGTAAGAAGCTCAAATGTCACCTGGCAAAGTGCACTCAGAGCTCAGAAAGCCAAATGTGTCCTTGGCTGCATCAGAAGCAGCGTGGGCAGCAGGTCAGGGAAGAGATTTCTCCCCTCTGCTCTGCCCTTGTAACACCCTGCATGGAGTGCTGCATCCAGCTCTGGGGCCCCCAACACAGGAAGGATGTGGACCTGTTGGAATGAGTCCAGAGGAGGCCATGAGGTGATCAGAGGGCTGGAGCAGCTCTGCGGTGGAGACAGGCTGAGTGAGTTGGGTCTGTTCAGCCTGATGGAGAGAAGGCTCCAGGGAGACCTTGTAGCAGCTTTCAGTAGCTAAAGGAGCTACAAGAAAGCTGGAGAGGGACTTTTGACAAGGGCATGTAGTGATTGGATGAGATGGAATGGCCTATTGGCTCAGCAGAATTTTAGTTTCTCAACTAAGAGATTTCTCTTTCCCAAAGATGTAAACTGGGCGGGGAGGGAAGGTGCGTGGCTGTTCAGCCTGTCCTGCTGCTCTAGAAGTGTGGAAGAAGATCTCCACCAGCTGAAGAGCTGAGCTGTGTGGGGTGGGGTGCAATGGCTTTGAATGCCAGCAGTTCTGTAATCCAAACTTTTTGTTTCCTGAATAAACCAGTTTCTGGGCACAACTGGGCTTCAGTGATGTGGGAGGAATCTTATTAGGAGGTTGCAATGAGGAAAGACTGGCTTTTGTAAGAGGTAAATGAAGTAGTTATTAAAAAGGAAGGACAAAGCTACCAAAAGCCTCATTCATGTTACAGGTTCAGGCATGGGACAGAAGAGAAATCCACAAAAATCTGCCTTTCAGCTTTTTCTATTGCCTGTGTTTGAATGGGAAATTGGATATCCCCAGGATCCTGGGAGACAGCACGCATGAAAACAGCGCCAAATTCCTTCAGGGGGATGTGAGCAGGAAGTGACATCTGTTTCGCATCCAAACATTACATGAAGTCTAGTTAAAACTCTTGTTGTGACAGGGAAGTGAAAAAACACAGAAAACCCTCCTTCCCTTATGGTTGGGAATCAGTGCAGCCAGGCAGGGGAATACTAATGGAGGTCTCTGATCTTTTCTCCACTTACAAATCAATGCCGTCCCAGTTTCAAACAAGCCACTTAGTCACCCATGATCAAGTCTTCAGTAAATGTGGAACAACTTGCTAGTGATAGATGGGATCATTCATGTTGGGTTAACTTGGCCTCTCTGTATGAAAAAGAGAGCAGCATTAATCTAAGCAGGTATTTATTCACTGTTCTTCAGTTAATTATCTTGACTTAAATTCA
Source organism: Notiomystis cincta (assembly GCA_013398075.1). Classification (NCBI taxonomy): domain Eukaryota; kingdom Metazoa; phylum Chordata; class Aves; order Passeriformes; family Notiomystidae; genus Notiomystis; species Notiomystis cincta. The sequence goes on from VZRX01002135.1 coordinate 172,768, forward strand.
TGTATGGAAAACAGTGGCTCATGTAAGTTAAGGCTGATATTTCAAAGGCAACATGGGGATTTGGGATGTTGAGACTTCTTGGATAGGGAGGGACAGAGAACAAAACTGTATGCCATGAAATGTTTTGAGGCTTTTGGCTTTGAAGATCCTTTAACTTTTTCAAAATCAGAAATCCTAACTCTTTCCCCTGACTCCTTTTTCTAGAATGAACTTTCTATTTGGATACTTGCCTGAAAGCTGGAAGAGCCCTACACAAGTGCCTGAAGACCCAATCTATAGAGTCCATTTCTTTTTAAATCCCCCAGTTGAAGCTCTTCTATCTTGTGAAATATCCCTTTAGTGAAACATCCCTTTGGTGAATGAGGTATTATCTGATCCTCACCATGCTCAAGGAATGGCCTGGACATGGCACGTAGAGCTGTGNTGAGGGGCCTGGACAGGCTTGAGAGGTGGGACTGTGGGAACCTCATCAAGTTCAACAAGGCCAAGCACAGGATCCTGCACCCAAGCACAAATACAAGCTGGGCAGTGAATGGATTGAGAGCAGCCTTGTGGACAAGGATTGTGAGTGCTGGTGGGTAAGAAGCTCAAATGTCACCTGGCAAAGTGCACTCAGAGCTCAGAAAGCCAAATGTGTCCTTGGCTGCATCAGAAGCAGCGTGGGCAGCAGGTCAGGGAAGAGATTTCTCCCCTCTGCTCTGCCCTTGTAACACCCTGCATGGAGTGCTGCATCCAGCTCTGGGGCCCCCAACACAGGAAGGATGTGGACCTGTTGGAATGAGTCCAGAGGAGGCCATGAGGTGATCAGAGGGCTGGAGCAGCTCTGCGGTGGAGACAGGCTGAGTGAGTTGGGTCTGTTCAGCCTGATGGAGAGAAGGCTCCAGGGAGACCTTGTAGCAGCTTTCAGTAGCTAAAGGAGCTACAAGAAAGCTGGAGAGGGACTTTTGACAAGGGCATGTAGTGATTGGATGAGATGGAATGGCCTATTGGCTCAGCAGAATTTTAGTTTCTCAACTAAGAGATTTCTCTTTCCCAAAGATGTAAACTGGGCGGGGAGGGAAGGTGCGTGGCTGTTCAGCCTGTCCTGCTGCTCTAGAAGTGTGGAAGAAGATCTCCACCAGCTGAAGAGCTGAGCTGTGTGGGGTGGGGTGCAATGGCTTTGAATGCCAGCAGTTCTGTAATCCAAACTTTTTGTTTCCTGAATAAACCAGTTTCTGGGCACAACTGGGCTTCAGTGATGTGGGAGGAATCTTATTAGGAGGTTGCAATGAGGAAAGACTGGCTTTTGTAAGAGGTAAATGAAGTAGTTATTAAAAAGGAAGGACAAAGCTACCAAAAGCCTCATTCATGTTACAGGTTCAGGCATGGGACAGAAGAGAAATCCACAAAAATCTGCCTTTCAGCTTTTTCTATTGCCTGTGTTTGAATGGGAAATTGGATATCCCCAGGATCCTGGGAGACAGCACGCATGAAAACAGCGCCAAATTCCTTCAGGGGGATGTGAGCAGGAAGTGACATCTGTTTCGCATCCAAACATTACATGAAGTCTAGTTAAAACTCTTGTTGTGACAGGGAAGTGAAAAAACACAGAAAACCCTCCTTCCCTTATGGTTGGGAATCAGTGCAGCCAGGCAGGGGAATACTAATGGAGGTCTCTGATCTTTTCTCCACTTACAAATCAATGCCGTCCCAGTTTCAAACAAGCCACTTAGTCACCCATGATCAAGTCTTCAGTAAATGTGGAACAACTTGCTAGTGATAGATGGGATCATTCATGTTGGGTTAACTTGGCCTCTCTGTATGAAAAAGAGAGCAGCATTAATCTAAGCAGGTATTTATTCACTGTTCTTCAGTTAATTATCTTGACTTAAATTCATGTATGGAAAACAGTGGCTCATGTAAGTTAAGGCTGATATTTCAAAGGCAACATGGGGATTTGGGATGTTGAGACTTCTTGGATAGGGAGGGACAGAGAACAAAACTGTATGCCATGAAATGTTTTGAGGCTTTTGGCTTTGAAGATCCTTTAACTTTTTCAAAATCAGAAATCCTAACTCTTTCCCCTGACTCCTTTTTCTAGAATGAACTTTCTATTTGGATACTTGCCTGAAAGCTGGAAGAGCCCTACACAAGTGCCTGAAGACCCAATCTATAGAGTCCATTTCTTTTTAAATCCCCCAGTTGAAGCTCTTCTATCTTGTGAAATATCCCTTTAGTGAAACATCCCTTTGGTGAATGAGGTATTATCTGATCCTCACCATGCTCAAGGAATGGCCTGGACATGGCACGTAGAGCTGTGGTCTATTTGACAATGTGGTGATGGGTCAAAGGTTGGACTTGAAGGTCTTGGAGGTCTTTTCCAATGTAAATGACTGTGATAAGACTGCAGTAGTTATGGCAGCTGCTTGAGATAGAGAATTCATGGACAAGAACCTATCCATATAGAACAGCCCAGGGACTCTGTATCAGCTGTCCTAAGGTTGTAGCTGCTCTAGCACCTTGCTTTGGGAGTCAGGAAATGTCCCTACCAGAATGAAACAGGAAGAAAACAAGTTTGGAAGTGTGGAAATATTGCACTTTTCTTTGGATCCTTACCCACAGGAATAGTTTTGGTTTTTTCAAAATGGGTTCTAGTTCTTTCAGCCCACAGCTATGCAGGTAGGCACACTTAAATTTAAATTTTGCATGTGCCCTAGAGTGTGACTGCTGTAGTAGTCACGTGGAAGGCTGTGGTGGAACAGAGCAGCTGAAGGTTGCAGTGAATTCCTCCCCCAGAGCCTCTGCCAGGGGCAGTTAGGGCAGCACATCTCTTGCCTTGCTTGCCAGAGGCACTTGAGCTGCTGCTTTCTGAACCAAGGGTCCTCTAAACACCCGTGTAAATCAGGCTGAAAGCTGAATTATTTCTTTTTGTTAGGCAGAAGGATCAAACAGGCAAGTTTGGGCTAAAGACTACTTTACTTTATAAGACCAGACAGCAAATCTCACCTGCTCTCTGCTAGACAAAACACAGAGCCCGAAGGTGGGAACAAATGCTCGAGGAGGCCAATGTGGGGAGAGACTGCTGATATTCAGTCAGGAGGATTTACCTGTGTCGTGTGGTAAGCAAGACAGCTGTGCTGGCTTTCTGCTTCATATGTGGAAATGAATGATCAGCATGTGAGCTGTCTGGCATTTTCATATCCCAGTTTGGACTACACTTCTAATTAGCAGGAGACTGAGACAGCCTCGTACTTGCCCTGAGTGTAATCATGGCAGCAGGTGCCTAGGATGATTTGTGGATTTGTCTGATAAAATCCTATTTTCTCCCTTCTTCCTCATTCCTGACACACTTCCACAGCCTCCCCAGGCAGGCTTGATGTCCTCACTGTGTGAGGCCGAGAGGGAAGATGGAACACCAGAGGTATCCTGGCATGTGTGAGACTGACTGCCATCAGTCAGATGTTAGTGTGAAATCTGCAAGGAGGAAGATGCTGCAGTGCAGTTATATTTGGCTGTGGAAAATTGCCAAAGAGCAGGTTCTGGAGCAGAGCTCCTAACCATTGTTGTTGTTGTAAAATTATGTCTGGTGTTAGCATGAAGGAGATGATTAGGTTAGGCCTCTGTGCGGTGTGGGGGTGTTAGTTTGACTTTTGTGGAATTAAAGTGCTGATATCTTGCATGACACAGGTTGCAGATACCTCTGCACAGACCCCTCTTTGGGAGGTAGAAGCAGCAGAATTCACTTTGCTTGGCATGGCAGAGATGGTGATTTAATGCCTCAGATCTGCATAGACCAAGGCCCTGGTCTACTGAGACATGAGTGAATACATGCTCACTTTTTCAAAAGCAGTTTATCTTGCCTGAGTTGAAGGTCAAATACATAAAATACTTTCCTGGATTTAGACCTAAATGACCTAATAGTACTAGGTTCTGGCTGAAATAGTGTCCAATGTCAGGAATCGTGTTAGTTCTTGAACTTAACACTTGATCAAGCTCTAACTACTCCAGCAACCAGTATTTATAAGGCACTGGAAGGGAATAGTTCTGTTAAGTTTTAGCTCCTCAAACTGCTCTGCTGTGGTTTTGTTCTCCCAGGGTGACTCAGGGGGCCTGATGTACTCCAGTGGCTGTTCTTGCAAAGAGCTGGATTATAAAAGTCTCTTGATTCTTCCCTTGTTAGAGGCTTGTGGTTTATGAGGTTAGAAACCTTTCTGGCTTAAGCTTTCACTTTGTCATGATAAGCTGTTTTACATGAGTTAAATTAATTTCTCTTTGGTTAATTTCAACTAAATAGGCCCTTTTCACTGTACCTACAGCAGAAGAGACCATCTTTGGGATTTTGAAATAAAGCCTTGCAAGGGGGAAAGTCAAAGACAAACAGTGGACAGCTGTTAAACTTCCCCTGCACAGAAATGCAGAAGTTTATTGAAACCAGGACACATTATTTGTTGAACTTGGGAATTGAACTTCAACTTTATTTTTTCCATTACCATAACACCTTTGCACAGAAGGCAATGCCTGACACAGCCCTCCTGCAAAGAATGGATGGATTGTGAGAGACTGGGTTTCTCTGTGTGACTCCCCTAGCTCATGTATTCCCCAAACCTGCCTAATAGTAATTATCAGAATTTAAGTGTTAGTCTTCATGTGGGTGTGTGTTCTTCATGCTGCAGACTGTAATGGAGACTGCAGCAGAGAGTGGAGTTGAAAATTAATTTTGGTGCTGAGGTATTGGTACTCTAATGCTGGGGGCAAAATAGGTGCTGTAGGAGCACCTGGTGAGACTTTCAGGGACAAAATCTGGGGGATAATGGGAGAGGACAGAATGGGAAGTTACAGGAAATGAAGGAAGACTTCCAGACCACCACAAAGTAATTCAGTGACATTGCTGGAGCCCAGACACCCAGTCTATCCCTTTATCCATTAGACAGTGGCCCATTCTTGGTACATTCATCTTTTATGAAGGTTGCAGCCTCACATTTCACTTAACATAGCAGCAATATGTGTGAGGTGGTGTGGAGTCAGCTGTGTCACAAGTGGACCTCGGGTGGTGTCCCTTGAGCTCTCGTGGTCCCTGTAATGACCAGGTTCAAGGGACCCTGTGCAGATTTTCAAAGAGAAGTGGTGGAGGTTGATCTTCACTTCTCCCTCAGCCTTGAGGTGTTCTTGCCCTGGGAGTGACCCTGCCCCTTGAAATTCTTGCCTAGAGGGCTACACGGGGACATTCTCCGAGGGTTTCTTTTTCCCGTCATATTATGCTCGTTCAGGCAGTGTGTGGCCCTATTGACTGCAGAAGGTCTGGCTTCCTTTCTCTGTCTCCCTAGCATGCTCTAATGTTTGGTAGTGAAAGATACAAGCAAAAGAAAGCCAAATAATTAGCTATCCCGGCCCTAATTCCCTGGACAGAAGTTCACTTTTCAGTAACTGAAACTGGCTTAATCCTAATCCCCTGCAAATCCCCCTTCCTAAGAGTCTTTGTGAGGCTCCCTCATTGGTAAGAGCTTCCAAAAAGACTGATTTAGGCTGATTTTTAAAGCCTGTACATGTTGTACCTGATGTGATATAATACAAGGACAGAGAATCTCTGAAGCCACAAACCCCTTACTGTATGAGTGGGGTTATTAATGTGCAAAACAAACTGGAAGAAGAGCTCTGGTGTTGCAGGCACAAGTCTCCTCCCCTCTCTTATTGCTAAAAACCTTGTTGCTTGCCTCTCCTGCAAGCTGGCCATTTTTTAGGAGATGACCTTCTCTGAAACAACCCCCACTGCCCCTTCTGCTTTGTTGACTGACAGTGCTGGATATGAGGGGATGTTTTGGAATAACTTGACATTGCTGCCTTATTTAGCTAGGGAAGAAAATTTCCCATAACTGATACATTTGGCACTTGTTTCTGATGATCTGAGTGCTGGGCTCTGCTTCCCTGTGTTGTCTATGCAAGGAACCAGACTGACTACCCAGATCAGCTCTTTGTGCTCTTGGTGACCCTCTAGTTAGGGCACTGAGTTAACTATCTGAGTTGTAATACATGGGCTGTGTGTCTCAGGCATGTATGGGAGTTCAAAAAGGTGAAAATCTCAGTGAGGAATCCTCCTTCATCTTCACAGGGAGGGGGAGAGAGAGATTTGAGAGAAAATTGGATGTTCCTGTCCTTTGCCTAGAGTGGATAGTGAGTTTGCTCGTTGCTGATGAAACCTACAGCTTTCTTTTTGCAAACAAATGGGTCAGATTTCCCTGTCTCCTCACACCCTTCTTTTTCCTCTTAGTTCTCACCTCTGCTGTTTCAGTTTTCAGTCCTGGGAAGGCACTGAATGAAAGACTCAGAATTGTACAGGTGCTGCCCACACTTCCTTTACCTTCTCCTTTCTCTGCCACAGGGATCAGGTGGGGCACACCTGGACCAAGGGGAAAAGGACACTTGATAGGTGAGCACCTTTCTTTGAATAGATATGCTAATTAAAGGCAGTCTATGTGCTAATTACGTTTTTCCCATTGTAACCAAGAACTTTATCTGGTCTCAGCCATAAAATGAAGGGAGGTTGGGTCTGGGAAATTTATGTTCTAATGCTGAGGGAAATTTCCCTTGTTATCTCTACAGATTTAAGGAGTAGTCTCTTTCTGCTGTCTGCTTTGCTTATTTCCTTCATAAACCTTTGGACTAATTAGCTTGGATGACTTTTCTTCTGAAAAAGGATTAAGACAAAGAGTTAGGAGATAAATGAACACTGAGTGTGCATTTTGACAGTGTGCTGGTATTCTTTTTTCCCCTCCTCCTTTTTTTTTTTTTTAAATCCCAAACTGCTTCCATCTCCTTTTCATTGTGCATTCCTGATGAAGTGTCAGGGGTCTGATATAATTCTGAAGCTTCATCCAGGCTTGTGCAGAGTTGTTTGGCTATTGCTTCTCCTCCTCTATGAGCTCAGCTCTCACCCCTGCTCAGCACATGCAGCTCTGAGGAGCAGGGTCATGGTGGCTTGTCCTGAGCTAAATCCTAGAGCAGTCCTAGATCCAGCTGCTTAGGAATCTCTGGGTGGGATTTAAAATAGTCATGGCTCAGATTTGTGGAGCTGTTACTCAGACATGAAAAAGATGATGTTTCTTATCTTCAGATGAATTCCCATCTGTCAAAGGTTTAAACAGCACTGGGGGAAGTAACCCACTCACTCCTATATTTCAAAGCAATGTCTGTGCTGGGAATGTGTGTGTCCTGGGCACACTCTGTGATCTGTGGAGGGACAAGAGGCCAACTTGAACCCCAGGCTGGCTGATATGCCCTGCTGAAGGGCCCTTCCATCTCCACAGATGGCAGAGGGACCCTGGGGTGATGTTCCTACACAGCTCAGTAGATTGGTGGTATTAGATAGGGGACCCTGAACACTTTGCTATGGCCTGACCAGGACTGCAGTGCTGGTTTTAGAGATGCTTTACAAATGCCTGAAAATTGATTCTTCCTAACCTGAAGTGAGCATGAAGTCCTAGATTGCAATATCCATGTCCAGTGCAGTGCCAAATGCATTCCCTCACATTGTTTGCAGAGGCAAAGTCATTTTCAGGCTGGGATAGCCACTGACACCCCTTGTTGTTAAGCTGCCTCATGGTCATTGAGTGAGCCTTAGGATGTTTCCAGAGCCTGAATTAATCCAAATAGCTCAGCTGAGGAAGAAGAGAGGCACCCAAGTGACACTGGCTCAGTTATCCTTGAGGATTTCTGTTTTACTGGCTTTGCTGCTTTGGCTAAATCTACCAGCCCTTACCCTGCTGCCAAGTGTGCATTGGAGGAAGTTGATAGCCCTAAGGTGAGGGAGTCCTGGCGTTGGCTGCAACGAGGGAGCTGACTTGAGTGTACTGATGTGCAAACTAAAGGCTTTGTGAGGGGACCTGCACTCCTGAATCTAATTCTCTGTGCTCCACTGCTCCAGAGACTCACTTGTCTGGGACTGGGAGAGTTGCATATTGTTATGCTTAAATTTAGGAGCTGTCTAGGAAATGACCTTCCCAGCCTCCAGGCTGAATAGGACTTACACCAGCCTCTCCTTGTGTCCATGGGTCATTTACATTTTATGTGAAGGGAGAGTGCAGCTCAGATCATGGTGCTTTCCACTGAAAGGTGATAGTTCCACCATCAGCTGTGATTTAATACTTCCACAGCAGGCAAAGCCTGTCGTATCAATTTGTTGTTCTGGCCCATTCCCAGGCAACATGCCATTCCCTGGTACAAAAGCTCCTATTGTTGCCATTGGGCTGGCTCCTAACCTGCTAAATGCTTCCTCCCTCACAGAAGTGCAATGTGCAGTATGAAATACAATTTTAAGGCTTGTAGATTATAACTCATTCACAGCAGTCCAGCAGAGCAGACTATGATAATTATGGAAATCTTAGGAGCTGCCTGAAGATGAGCAGGAGATGGAGAAATTAGTCTACTATTACAAGCTTTAATTCTGCCAATTGTCCAAAACACATTTAATAAAACATTCTATCTTTTGGCAAGAGAAACTTTGATTAAAATTTGTGGGGGAAAGAGGAGGTAAAGGAACAGGTCCCTGACTCAGGAAATCATACCTGTCCTGTGGAGGGCTGCTGTACCATGTGGTTTTCTGCCTGTATGAGAGAATTAAACACTTTTAAGGGACAGGAATTCAATCAGAGAATAATAAATGGATTTAGGGTGGAAGTGACCACTGAGGATCTTGTAGTTCAAGCCCCTGCTTAGAGCAAGGTGGACCTCAAAGTTGTGTTAGGATGGTGTGATCTTGCCCCAAATACCCTGAAAATACCCCAAGGATGTGGTTTCCACAGGCTCTCTGGGCAACTTGTTCCAGGATTTACCCACTCTGGTAATGAAAAATTTAGCTTGGTTGGGTTTTCCCTTGTTGCAACTTGTGACCTTTGCATCTTGTCCTCTCTCTGTGCACTTCTGAGAAGGATCTGTCTTTCCCTTCAATAACCAACAACCCCATTAGGAAGTGCAAGTCTGCAGTCAGGTCCTGCCCTTAATCTTTCCCAGACTAAACAAACATACTTTCATTACCCTTCTGTGTTATGTGCTCCAGCCCTCTAATCATCTTGGTGGTCCTCTTGGTGAACTCTGTTCAGTTTTTCAGCATCTCTGTCTGACTGGGATTGTGAGTGCTGGGGAGATAGGAATCATCAGTCCCTGGGCTGCTGGAGTGAGGCAGATTTCAGCACATGCTTGGAGTGTCTCTAAGTGCTTTCCTGGAGCTGGAACAAAGCTGTAACCACAGAGGTTTTGAAGTTGCTCAGGGTCTTGTTCAGCTGAGTTTTGAGCAACACCAAGAATAGAGTTTAGACAATTTCATGGTAAAAGGACCTGGGACAGCTCACAAATTGTGCTTGGGAGATGACTGTTTCTCATTGTTGACTTTAAAGAGATGCAAACATTGATAGTCCAGATTTTGATGTAAATTTAAATGCCCTATTATGAGGTTGATGCCTGCCAGATAGCATCCTTACAGAGTCTGTCTGAGCTTAGGTCTGCTTCTGTAGGGGTGGGTGTCGAGTCAGATGAGAGCAGGGTAGAGCAGGCAAGCTCTCCTCTGCTCATTGGTGTGGGAGTTTGGGTTTGAATGAGGATGTTGTATGGGTATTGTGGTGGTAAATGTGTTCAGTATTCCAAATAGGGAAGGCAGAAGTGGGTAAATTCCCATTTCCTGTATTTACTCTGGAGAATACCAATTTCCAGAGAAGTGGAAAGCACTGGTGACTGAAATGTTCTCAGATGTGATTTTGAGGAGTGTGGTGTGATGCTAAAATATGGGGATTTTTAAAGCTCCAAGTCACCTAAAAACACCAGACTGGGGAAAAACACCCTTCTCAGTTAGGCATATTAGTTAAGCACTTCAGAAGCTTCCAGCTCACACAAGCCTTTCTTCTAGCTTTGGAAGGATTGCATGGATCAGCTACCTCCAGTACTTTTTGGGAAGACTTCAATCTTCCCTTAAGATTTTGATTGAGAACTAGGTGAAGGATTGGAGTGGCCATGGGCACCTGATGACAGCCATGTGTCCTGTCTGCACACGAGCCATGCTGAGAGCTGCCCCAAATATTAATGGTCCTGTCCCCCTCCAGCTCATCTGAAAAACCTCTTGGTAGCCAGGCTGGGCCAGGCCTGAAAGAAGAATAATTACATTGCACTCTTGTTAGGTCTAGTGTCTTAGCAGAAAGGAACAGACTTTAAAACTCTTCCAGCCAGCCCTTCTGCCTGGGTTGGACAGGTTGTTGAAAGGCTCTTTGTGTTACTGTTGATTTTGGAAATCCCTGGATCACAGAGTTGTATGTGAGGCTCTGAGTGGCAGATCAGCTTCTTTTAGCTGTTCCCAGATGGGTTTGCTGAATTAAGTACCCCAGGAGCCTACCCTTTTTTCCTTTTCCTGTGGGGAGCAAGAACCATTGGGGGGAATTATTTCAGTCTTCTGAGATCTCAGAGTCACTAAGCTCTGAAAGCTGCTTTTTGGAATTGCTAGTTTGTTTTTGGCAATTATTCCTTGCTGTCCTACTCTTTCCAGTCCTGAGGAAGGTTTCCATCCCACCTAAATGCTCTGGTTTTCTTTGGAGAGTAATTCTGCTTGACCCCTATGACTTTAAAAACAATATATAGAAGGGTTTCGGTGCTTTTCCCCACTGCTTAGCCAAGCTATAACAGTTCTGTTGTTCCTCAATGCACAGAAAATAATGTCTACACTGAAATTGTATCCAAGAAGTTTCTCTCCTTGTTATGGTGCATGTTGTGGAAACCCAAGATTTGTGCCCTTGGTTTATCCTCTGGGAGGGACAGTTCTGCTCCACAGAGCCCGAGGCATTCTGCCAATTCCCCACTGTTGTTTTCATCCCCTGACCTTTCTCCTGGCTTACTGCCCTCCCACCTCAAGGGTGAGGGGCAGTGGAAGAAAGATGGAGTTACAGCTTCCTAGACACTTGGCTGTTTTTTCTTTTGTACATCACTTTGTGGCTGACAGGACACGATTTTTTTCTTCAGAAAATGCCTTGCATGCTAATCTCTGTGCATTAGCTGATCACAACATAAATGCTTGTCCATTAATCCAGTGCCTTCCTGTGTGTCTTTCATCTCCATGCTCTCCACTGTTCTCCCATTTCTCTTTTTCCCCTTTTGTCTTTAACTCTGCTTAATACAATCCACCTCAGTACCACAACTCCAGGCTACAGAAACATGGACAGATTGTCCATGTCTGTAATCAGATTGATAGGCTCAGTTAATAAACTTGCCACCTGATTCTGAAGTGCTCTGCAAGGCCAGTCTTCATGGGACTGTGACAAAGATGTCCCTTTCCACTATTTCTTTACCTGCTGATAATAGAGACCTACTGACTTTTCTGCTGTACTAACATGTTAACTAATAAGCTCCAGCTTATTTCCAGAGAATTCAACTATTGCTGTTACTATTATTATTA